>WYDI02024652.1:0-41623 GCA_009867235.2 Psittacus erithacus | reverse complement strand
GGCTTATAAGGATGCTGGGGAGGGACTCTTCATTAGGGACTGTAGTGACAGGACAAGGGGTAACAGGTTAAAACTTAACCAGGGGAAGTTTAGATTTGATATAAGGAAGAAGTTCTTTACTGTGAGGGTGGGTGAGGCACTGGAATGGGCTGCCCAGGGAAGCTGTGAATGCTCCATCCCTGGTGGAGTTCAAGGTCAGGTTGGACAGAGCCTTGGGTGACATAGTTTAGTGGAAGGTGTCCCTGCCGATGGGCAGGGGGGGTTGGAACTAGATGATCTTAAGGTCCTTTCCAACCCTATGATTCTATGTTTTCCTGTACATGTTACATGATTCCATATGAATTCGCTGTAAACAGTAATAAATATTTCAGAATCAAGAAAGATTGACTGGAATCTGTCCTAGGAAGATCATTTTAACCTCCCTTAGGTGTAACACTCTGACAAGTCTTGCTTAAGCTAATGAATTCTTAACAGCTTTCCCTCACTGCGGCTGTGGAGGATAAAAAAAATAAACTGAGGTTGCTTCAGTCCTATCATGCACCCAGGTACCAACTTGCTGCGTTAGGCACAGCAGACAGAAATCAAAATTCTTCATAAAATGCAATGGCATCACTTGAGTTACTTGCCCGGTGAAGCCTCTCACACTTACAGCCCCTGCAAGCCTCAAGTATGCCCAACAAAAGAAAGCTTGAAGCAGTGAAGTAGATTCCCAAGTACAGCAAAATTTCTAAGCAAATGAGAAAGAACCTTTGCTTCTTTTAAAGTGTAATACAAAACACGGGTAATTTAATCATAGAATGTTTTGCATTAGAAGGGACATTAAAGATCATTCAGTTCCAATCTCCTGCCACAGACAGGGACACCTTCCACTAAACCAGGTTGCTCAAGGCACTCCAACCTGGCCTTGGACACTGCGCCAGGGATGGGACAGCCACAGCTTCTCTGGGCAACCTGTCACCAGCACCTCACCACCCTCACGATGAAGATAAAAAATTTATTCCTAATACCTACTCTAAATCTACCCTCTTTCAATTTAATGCCTTAAATGGGACCACAAATGCGTAACATTAGTTTGGAGAGCAGCTTTACAGATTTTTTTACTTTTTCAGTATACCTATTCTGTACAAGTTGGTCCATGGAACTGAACTTTCTCACTTCCATAACATCCTAATCTCCATTTTCACAAGAACCAGGATTACATTTTTGCTGTAGTCTGCAAATTAAAGCTAAATTTCACTCCTGTATCTGTTTCCCAATCTTTTTTCTCTAAATTCTGTCTGCATTAAGTTGTGCCTAGAAGCAATTTATTGATTTCAAATGCCTTGCTTCCACTTATTTCTCCTGACACCTAATGCCACAGGGAATATGGATTTAGGCTCCATCTATCACTTTTAAAAGAGTTAAAATATATAAACTATTTGAGCCAGATATGTCCAAACACTTATTAAATTGTAGCTTCCGGCTATTTATTGACTTTCTCAGAACTCCCTTCACACCTCATCTATTTGCTACTTTATCAGTTTTCTGAAAAGCAGTAGATATGGGCTTAAAGTACCATACCCAGCAGCCAGATAAGCCTTCACTGTGGTTAATTCCCAGACATCATCCCCAGCTCAGATTATCAGCAGAAATTAGTGCTTGCGAAAGCTCCAGACAGAACACATCAGAAATTATAAAGTTCACTCTTCACACACAGAACTGATAGATGCAGCACAGCAATCAGCAGTGCAAGCTTCTCCACAAAATCCCACCAACAGGTTTCAACTAAGTAGTCCTTAAAGAGGTTGAGTATCTCTCTACCAATACACAGACAACCATTACAGTCTCACATAATTTCCCTATCCTCTTTCCAATCTTGGTTGCAGGTTTTGTTAATATTCTGTTAAAGAGTCAATTTTGTTAGGTTCCTGTCATTTGCACAAAAAAATCCCACAACAGAAGATATTCTTCCAGTACTAATAACTCTGCATACAACAAGACAAGCCTATTTTGAAACTTTCAACAGCAAGTGCCAAAGTTCAAGTATGCCAGTTTTGCATAGGGAATTGTGGCTTTATGGCTCCAGACAGATCCAATTTCATCAAGCACAAACCAGTACACCACTAGTTTGAGGCACCATGTGTGTATTATTTGATGGAGCAGAAGCTCCCAAAAATAAAAAGATTACTTTGACAAACAAGAGAAGTTGGTGGGGGTGGGAGGGTGAGGATCATTTTCTCATCTTGCTTGGAAGCAGCATCTCAAGGTATCAAGCACTGTCACAAACAGTGATGTTGCTGTACCAAAGCACACAGTGCTGTCTAGCAGTTCTTCATTTCTTTCAAGGAAAAGGCAGGAGACCTGCTGGAAGAGCTCCACAGGCCGGTAACATAAGGAGTCAAAGTTTTCTGGGTTGTCTTCTTCTCTGCCCCAGGCTTCGCACTGTGTCTTTCTCACTTTGAAGGCCAGGTGAAGAGTAACAACAGAAAACCTACATTTCACTACACAGCTCAAAGGAGCCAAGATATTTCAGAAGCCATTTTCACCTTTTCAACAAAGTGAAGATATTTCACATTCTTACTTTTAAGACTTCAAGACCTGTAGTTATCCACAATTCATTTTACATTTTCTATTGTGAACAACCTGGTCTAGTGGAAAGTGTCCATGTCCATGGCAGGGGGGTGGAACTAGATGAGTTTAAGATCCCGCAAACCATTCTGTGATTCTATGATTCTATCTTTATGAAAATTTCTCTTTGTCCATGTTGATGGCTGACGTTTAATCTGGTATCTCCCATGGTTATTATTCTTCCTTTGTATATATATAACTTGCAACTTTACTGCCTTTACAGTTGTTTTCATTTAGCACATGTTCTCTAATTTACTTCTCCTTTGCTTTCAAAGAGGAACCACAGGGGCCAGAGTGACCTATGTGCAGTGTATGGACAACTGACTAATACCCACACAGAAGGAAGCGCCGGATGGTACTTTAAAATGTTAACCACAGTCTTTCATCAATAGATGTTTAGAGTCCCTTTTGATAATTTATTTCACAAACCAAACAGCATAAGCACTGACCTCCACAGTTAAAACTGAGGCCATGATGAAGAAAAAGGGTATACAAATGTAATGGGAACAGGGAGGAAGCAACTGTAATTGAGAGGACACAACAGCAGTATACAGAAAATTCAGGAAATTAAATCACTAAATGCGCTACCACCCTCAGGAGAATTTCCAATTGTATCTTTTCCTGTTGAAAAGCACAGTATTTGTTACATCATGGATATAATCTGTCAATGTTTCTTGTTAAAGATAACAGAGCTTTATCACCTCCCCAAAAAAGTAAAGTTTGTTTGAAGTTTCTGCCAAACATGGCTTTAAAAAAAAAAAATATTTGTATTAAAACTCACATTAATAGTAAATTCACAAAATGGACACCACAGCACTCTACTTGTTACAGGCTTTTAATCATCACTGAGCCTTGCAAACATATGCAATGTCTTTTCCACTAATCACCTGGCATCTAGCATACAATGCTGGAAGTAGCTTTGAACAGATACCTTTTACCAAACCTTACTAGCTGTAAAACTGAGAAAGCACCTCCTTCACCACAGAGGTTCCTGCGCTCCCCACTTCAAGGCTTTTACCAGATTCCTGCTTTCAACCCAGGTGCTTTCAGGGTCCACCACCCCACAACCCCCGAGCTGTGCCAGGGCTCCCAGATTCTCTCAGTAAGAAAACTCACTTAAAGCTCTGAGGGCATCAACAGACTTTGAAAAGTTTTATTCCAAGCTCCATGTCTATGACTCAGATCTTGAGAGCCCTGAGATAAACTCCAAACACCTGCAGCCCTGAGACTGCCGGAGACAGGATGACTTCAGTTTTTCTGGACATTCCAGCCTGCTGGCACTCTGCCCTGCCTGTATGCCAGGTAGGAGGTACAGTTACCAGCTGCCCTTAGATCCAGAAGTTCCACACAGCGTGGAACCATTCATGCTGCCTGGCCACTGACAAGGAGGCTGGGGAGCCCTACATGGGCAGCAAAATCAGTTCCTGACTTCACACAGAAGCTGTCACTCCAATGTAACCCCCTGTTTCAGAATCACCCCATAGTGCTGTTTCCTGAACAACAACATTGCCTTAACTTCTGCTTTACTTGCAGGGAAAAAAAAATAAATTAACTTATCTCTTTTGTGCTCCAACCAAGTCCAAACCAAGCAGAAGTTTTCTTTTACCTTTCTTACTAACAGTGAGTGATCTACAGTAAGTCCATTTTCACAGCACTACAAATGCTCACTTCAGTGAATTGCTGTGTTTTGGCTTAAAATGAACTGAATTTTATTTGTATTCCTCATGCTGAGCCATGTATCTTTGTTACAATCTGTAGTGTCTTTAAATTCTCGGTACAGGATCAAAATAATTACTGCAGTTGCTGTATTTGATTTTAAACTGCACACACAGTCCAAACTCCCCAATAAATGTGACCACTTACATACGTCAAACACAATTAGATCCTCAGACCAAGCAAACACTCAATACGCATAATTTCCTGAAAAATGTCCTGCATGAAAGCACATTTATTATTCCCAAGTTAGCCAATGTGATGAAGTAACAAACAAGATCATTCTGAAGCAGATAGGCTGAAGAAGCCAGGTTTTCGAACACCAAACAAGTAACCTGTAATCAAAAGTTCGCACCTCCTCACAGTCAAGATTCTTACAATATTCTCCATTTTTGCTGAGGAACTTGAAACCTGGCATTACACTTACTTTCCAAAGCAGTATTCAGCACTTACTACAGATTATTAGACCCCACTCAAAACCCTGAGTGACTTCCTCTCCTTGTTCCCCACTCTCTTTTTACAATATAATATATACTTCACTTTTTCCTTAAAAACAAAAACTTAATATTAAAGTACAGTCTTACTGGGTGTCATAAAATAAGCAGCCGACTCACTTTTCTCTCACTTTGATACACAGCATGTTGAAGTCCTATCAGTAATTACTACAGATGTGCTGCTTCTGGATTTTTAAACATTATTTCTGGACACTTAATGGCTAATCTAATGATTTAGCTGTTTGAGGAAGCTTATTGAAGGCCCCTATCCTTTCAGGCTGGCCATAACTTAAGAAATTCTTGAGAGGCTTAAACTATTCACAAAGTTAAGGTATGCACTAAAAAGGTACAGATCATTACATTCAGGCTGAAGATTTTAATTCAGTAGGGGTAGCAACTGTGTGTTAAAAATCAAAGATGACACCAACAGCTTCTGAATATTCACAGGGCCTGTGTTTGAGATTTGGCTGGAAGAAGACTCAGCTTAAGACCATGTTTAGGGAGCAAACAGCCAAACCATATAAGGGTACACTTTTTTCAACATATTAATGTCCACAACAAAACCTGTATGAAATTAATGACTATAGAAAGTGCCATTAGAATGCATAAACAGGCATGCTTACAGACCAATCCATTTGAAACAGATCATTAGTGAAATAGATATATTTAATTGCTTAAATCCATTTACTAAAGCAAGTAAAAGCCAAGCGTAACATTCTTATTCCACTGACACACAGGAGTCTTCTGCAAAGTATGAAGAGTTGAGTATTTGCTAGGAAACAGAAACCTGTAAGATCTGTCAAATGCAGATATTCTGTGTATCACACCCTCAGTTTCACAGGAAGATTTCAGTTTCATCACAGGCATTTAAGTGGACTCTCTTCTATTACAGAAGCAAACTTGGTAAACACTATTAGAACGCCTACCTCAAAGGGGAAAAATTACTACACCTCTTTAAGCAGATGCACATTTAACACCAATCCCTTTGAAAAAACAGTGTGTGTATCATTCCTTTAAAGTCACTATTCATGAATGTTTAATACTTCATTTTAATATCACACTCCAAATAATATGGTACCAGAATCTTTCAGTTGCCTTTGTTTCCCTATTCGGTAATTGCACATCTAATATCTTTTTACCATGCATGAAAATATTCAAGGAATTTTACCAGAAGTATTCCTAGCCCGCAACTGGTATTTGTTGCCCATGTATGGAAAAAATTTAATATAAGAACAAATAATTAACACATGTCAGTCTACAGGTAAACTCCAACATGAACTGTAAAGTTGTTTTGCTTTGGGTTTTTTTAATCTCCTCAAAGAAATTGCTCGTGCATTTGGAAGAAAATTCTAGAGGAAGTCCCTAAATCCTTCCTTATTTTTCACGCATGTATCACCACAGCAGACAGTCATTAGCCAGAGTGTTGTCTTGAGTCTGTTTTATATTATTTTCTGATGAACTAAATAATCCTGTAAAAAGACTGAAAATAAATGCATCTCCTAATTTTCAGTATATTTGCTCAAAGTGTACCCAAAGAAACATGCTGCATCAGCTTTAGTATTCCCAACACAAAACACTACCTTAAATCTTTGGAGAGCTACACTACAAATATATAGGCAACTAAAGGTCTTGCAAGAAATGCATTCTCACTGTGGTTAAGAGCTAATGATGAAAAACTGAAAGTGTCAGTATTTAAATTATACAAGACCAGGAGCGAATTTGACCTCAGGAATAAACAGACCAAATGGTCCGTCCATTGAGGGTACAGTAAGAGGTACAGAAAGATCTGCAAGCAAATGGAAAACTAATTCTTTGCCCACCAGACATCTCAAGAAATTGAATAAAGACAAACTAATATAAAGCATATGAGTTTCACAAATAGAAGTACCACCTTATTAGGAGGAATATAACAACAAGGAATGGCAAGATACAGATTACTAAAAAACATACTCAAAGCAGCACAGAATTTGCAAGAATTCCCAAGGCAAGCAAGCAAGCTTATGACAAATCTTTAGAACTAAGAACTCTTAACTACCCTAAGGACTAGCAGACATTTCCAAAAAGTCCTAAACTTTATTTCATCAGCACCCTGAGCTACCTAGCAACCGTCAGTATTTCCAGACATTTAAAACAGAGCCATTGCCCAGTGATGCCTACTTAACAGGGTATCTTTGCCCACACCAGAAAAGCCAAATCAACCACCCCACTACACCTTGTTATCACCCAAGTGAGACTACTCAGCTTTGAAGCCAGATCAGCTACCACCTATCCCACAGAAAGGTGTGCAACCACATCTTTCACTCCATATGAGAACTTAAAATCACTGATGAGAAAAAAGCTGAAGTTTCCCTCTTTCCCCCAAAGATAACCATTTTATCATCCTTATCACTGTCCACACCATAAGTACTAGGTATACTTTTTCCTCAGGGATATGTGACTGAGCAGCAGTTCTGAACCTTTATTTACTTTTCAAGTCAGCTGTTTCTGTTTCAGACCTTACCTCTATGTATCCAAAAGCACATCCACTTCTTCAACTACACTCAATTATCTAATAAAACAGTATCAGCCTTACCCATAAATGTTGTACAGATTATAAAGACTTTTATGGGGCGCATTTTCCAAATCTACTGTTACCACTTCAAAGGCTATTTAACCACCTTGGAATCAAAATAAAAATAGGAACAGCCACCAAGACTCCTCACAAAAGAATTGCTTTAATCTAGTGGGGTTGAACACAAATGAGGTCATGTGCCAAGTAAGAAAGCATCTGAAAAAGATATAGCAGCCTTTGAAAATGTACAAAATATGATTAGATTAAAACCAGTGCTTAGCTTACTATTACCTTAAAACAGTGATTCTTTCACACCGGATGTTAAAATTACTCCTATTTTCATTGCTTTCCTGTCATTTGAAATTAATGTTTAAGATGCTAGAGAGTTGCTGAGCTATGAGTATACAGTTTGGGTGATTAATGAACCAGCTCAAGAATGTCAAGAACAGGTTGGTATTTGCTTCAGATAATGTGTCTCCTGCTCCCCAAATATCTGACACTACATCAGGTTATAGCATATCGTAGAATATTACATCACAGAAGCCAAGAATACACAAGCTGTGTAACACATGACAATTTAACTGGATATTGTTTCTGACAACATAAATTGGTTCTTGAATACCAAAACAGATATTTATGCCTTTTTGCCCCAAACAAGCAGGACAGATGATGGATGTAAGACAAGAAACATATCCTTGTGTTTAAATGAAAATATTCCTAGGCCACATATACTGAGTTTTTGTCACGTAACTGCATATCAACTCTACAGCAAAGTGCAGAAAGGGAAACTCTTCAGGCCAAAACTACAGTGAACACTAAAATTCAGGTTGCCTTTTGTTAGATATTCTTCATCAATCTTCTTTTTCTTTCCCACAGCAATCATACACAAGATAGCTTACTCCTGATTTAGACACTTATGAAAGTTCCCAGGATAGGCTTACCACGCTAACAATACAACTAACTACCAAGCGTGTTGATAAGAGCCTCCCTGCTGACTAAAATTTTTGTAGGAAAAATACACAAATGTTTCCACATGCGCCTCATTAAAAACATCACCATTTTACCCAGACATGACAGCATTCTGCCACAGTAGAATATCTGAGGAATTAAGGAAACAAGTGTAGGTCAGGAAAAAACTGATCAGAATAGGAAACTGAAATAGGCACCATGCCACTACCTGGTATTTGCTGCTGTAGTGCAAACTGCTCCAAAGCAGCACAAGGACCACAAAATGCATGCTTCAAATTGGTTGATGAAAACATGTAGGTTTTTAAAGCATACTTTAAACATCATCACAGAAGAGAATCAAAAGCTGACACCAATTTGTCTACTGCAGCCTAGAATTGTTAGCCCTCTTTGCTGCAAGAGTGCGTTGCAGCAAAAGACCCCAAGTCCTTTGTACAGCAAATTCTGCCAGTTTTGAACTCACTTCACCATCTGCATATTCAGCCCATCCTTTGTCAGCTTCTCTGTGAGAAGTGTCAAAACCCTTACTCAAGCCCAGGTAGATGGTATCAACTGCTCTCCCCTCCTCTACCAAGCCAGTCATTTAATCACAGGTTAAAGGTTACTCAAGCATAACTTTTCCCTTTATGAAGCCATGCTGACTACTCACAGTCACTTTTGCCCTTCATGTGCCTGAAAATGGTTTCCAGGATTAGCTGCTCCACCACCTATCCACTGACTGAGATGAGGCTGACCAGCCTGTAGTTCCCTGGGTCCTCCCTGCCTGTTTCTAAGGTTGG
Source organism: Psittacus erithacus (assembly GCA_009867235.2). Taxonomy (NCBI): domain Eukaryota; kingdom Metazoa; phylum Chordata; class Aves; order Psittaciformes; family Psittacidae; genus Psittacus; species Psittacus erithacus. The sequence goes on along the minus strand of WYDI02024652.1, from coordinate 32,513 downwards.
AGGGACACTTGATTTCCTCCAGTCAATCAGGCAGTTCTCCCAGTGATGATTAACAGTGGCATCATAATGACATCTGTTAGCTCCCTTGATAACCATGGGTGCATCCCATCAGGGCTCATGAACTTATGTATTATCAATTTGTCTCAGTATGCCCTAACCCTATCCTTTTCCACTAGAAGCAAGTCCTCCTTCCTTGCAACAACAACCATTCCTGCACTAGGTGACCATAATCCATCTTGGTAAACTGCACAGGCTCAGTTGCTGTAGTGCAGGCAGGTAGCTTGCAGATGGGAGAATACAGTGCAACTGTTTTCCAAACTGAGATTGGCTTAGGTTGTTAGAAACATTCAATTTTCCACAAACACTGCATGACAGATCCAAATTAAAAAGCAGATACAGAAAGAGATGAGGTGGCCCAACCAACAAGGTAACACACCCAAGCAGAAAAGTATGGTGTTACACAAGTGCATAGACTTCTACCATCAGAAGATCAACGTACAACTACAGCTTCAGCCAACAGTAAAACACTTAAGTTGCAGAAACTCATTTGACCATAGAGCTGTGCTAATTTAAGACACACCTTAAAATATACTTAAGACGACGAAATTAAGTTCATCACCTATACATTAGAGGGTTATAAGCATGACTGGTTAGAGCAATACATAGTAAAGCTTTCAATTACATCTCTACAATGTAAAACAAGCTTTAAAAGCTACAACATCGATTAAAAGATAGTCGCAATCATATCGCTATAATGAAAAATGGAACAGCTACTTAGTCTTAAGGAGCTGACGCTAAACACCAAAGAGAAAAGTAGTTTCAGCCACAGGGCTCTGACTCATACAGATAACGTGTACTGAGACAGCCTTCAAGGGTACTGTTACCTTCTTCCGACAGTCTGGACGTCTATGTTGTTTGTAAAACAGATCCCAGACAGCCCAATATTTTAAAACAAAACTAGCTACAAACACAACTTAAATTGTCCCTGCTCTTGCACTACAGCAGTCAGCCAAAAACCAGACACTCTTAAATACACTGAGGTGTTTGTAATGCTCACAAAGCCATGTTCAGCCACAGCAGGAAATGGGAGATGATTACTGTATCTTTCTCACTCTACAAGAGATGAGCTGCAATGCTAAAATACACAATACATGTTTCGTCTATGCAGTGAAGACTAAGTCACCTGTGTATTTAAGTTAAAAGCCCCACTCAGCTTCACTTCCAGCAGACTTAAAATTTGACACAATGCAAGAGGGTAACAGAGAGTCTTCTACATTTTCTTAAAGGCAAGGCAACAATCTTTTATTCCTAGGACAAGAAACTATATGGGGAAGACAGGAACAGGGTCCTTATACACCACTCCTGTTGACACTTAGCACCACTGTAGAATGAGTTCAAGAATGCCAAGATGACAGCATATACAAGAAGTATAAACCAGCTCCCAAAACTCTACCTGAACACAGGTGTTATGTCCAGAAATTTTAAACAAAGCACATAGGCATCTGGGGAGAAGAAATTTAAACCAAAGTCTACCTCAAAGAATACCCTCTCTGTAAAAAGCAGAGTTTTGTGCTTATGCTAAACCTTACTGTTGTCAAATTTTCCCTTCTATAACACCATTTGAACTACCTCTATTTAAAAGATACTGTGTAAATATAACTGCCTCAAACTAAACAAATAATTCCACCAGTTATGTAGAATCCAGCTCTTTTGGGTATGGCATTTCTTCCATGCTCACAGTACAGAAGGCAAAGCAGCCTGGCCATGGTTAGTAACAGGAGTCAGTTGAGGAAAAAAGAAGAAATGGAATAAAAAAAGCCTTTGATGATTTTTGGTTTGCCTTCTTATTTGCTGTTGCTACTATCTTTAGCACGATCAAGACAATGAAACATTTTTAAACACCCATTTCAGATAACATCTTTTATACCTACTGTCTTCATGTGACCAGAAACACTGCTACCAAATCACTAAAAATGACTATCAATCTGTAAAACAGTAATTCTTAAGTCTCACTATTTAAGTTTCAGATTTGTTCCCAGAGCATTTTTACTCCAGATATGAAACCTAATTCTGAAATCATTAACAGCGACTTTCAGATACAAAAGTTAAAGAATACTTCTTTGAGAAAATGCATATCTATCTGCTTTGTATTAAGTTTCAAAATATATTTTCCCTTCAAGGTACACCAACAGACTACATAATATACTTTTTCTTGCCTAATCAGATCTAATTTGAATTTCTGATGTCCATACAGTATTGATATAGACCAACATAATGAAAAATTTATTTTTTCCTTTAATCACCTAAATACAGGGATTAATTAAATTCAAGTTCAGACTGTGAAAAAAATAAAAGTTACTTTCTTTGAACTTAGTCTACTGAACTCCAAGTATGCTTTCAAAAGATGAAATATGTAAACCACAGGCAAAATCCAGGCTTACAAACACAGCTTATTGTTCTGCCTAGTGCAGTGTATTAAACTAAAGAAATATGAAGCCATCACCAACAGCAGCAAATCACTAGGGGAAAAAAACAGCAATTTCATTCATTACAGAAATTCTTCAGTCCTGTCCCAGTAGCACAGCAGCAGGCCAGTTTTGGCATACAGACACAAGTTACAGCTATGTAATGCAGGCGAGAGACTTATCTGCGCTGGCCCAGCTGAAGCACACAAAGGGAAGACAATGGCAGCTGCTCATGTTGACACCGAAGCCTGTACTACACAGTATTTAGGAACTGAAATGGAACACCAAGAAGCGACTCAAGCAGGACCATCTCCAAGTTTCAGGGATGAGGAGGGAAGATCTACAGGTTCTTTTTCCTTAGCACTGGTATGCTGCTATCCACATTCAAACACGTCTTGCAGAACAAATCACATGTTCTGGATTTCTCAGGCCACTAAATATTTCTACCCTAGGTCAGTTTTTTATTCTTCATTTTACAAATGAAGAAAGCTATCAGGCATTGCTGAAGAGGTATTTGATACTTAGAGGCAGCATAAAACCAGCAGGTTGTAATTATAGTTCATAAATAAACAGGGCAAGGGGATATTGTAATTTGAGAAAAGAAACTACAGTCTGTTTTATCTTTGCACAAACCCCTTCTACTGGCCCATTTTGATCATGATAAAAGACAAGCAGTCAAAGCAATGGAAATAACTTTCCAACACCATGAAGACGCAGGTAAGGACATTAGGACATGTTAAAAAAGTATGGGTGTGTACATATATATATATTGATTGTCATACATGAGTATACTAACAGGTGAATTAGTTACTGTTTAGCAAGCATACTTGGAATTACAAGTAACAAAGTTACCATAACTTACAGTTTACTGAAAGCAACTCCAGTTCATGAAGATAACTAGCAATACACAGCTGGAATACTTTGACACATGGAGATCACACATGCTGTGGAACTACAGAGCACCTCACAGTGAAATTTGTTACTGGCTATTGACAGTCAGGCTTTGAGTACAATTACTTTTCTCTAGTCCTTGAGAAAAGTGTAGGATTTCATTAACTTTTCACGGATTTGAGTAATCTCAATTCAAGCCTGTAGATCTGACAGAACAATGAATATCGATTAAGCTTCAGAAGGATGCTAAATTAATATACTGGGAAGTATTCTGAACACAAATGGCAATTTACTGTCAGGAACACAACAAATTGACAGCTCATGCTGTCAGCCATGAAACTGGCAACAAGTCAGTGCTTCTGCAACAAATGAACACAAGAACCAGGAGAAAAAAAGAAGAATAAGCTTCAAATTTTAGTTCTTTCTGGGCACAAATGACATTAAATCTGGAAACATGCCACCAAGCATGTGTGTGTGTTATCAAAAGGTCCTATTGAGGGAAACACTTTATACTTGAATTCCTCTTTTAATTTTATGTTTGTTACAAAATGCTAAGTAGCACCAGACTATTTTTGTTTCCAAATGCCTTCCACCCAGGAACAGGTCATGCATGGAAAGAGTTAATACATGAAATTTTGCATAAAGCTTATTTCACTGAGCAGAAAGCAAATCATATGCAAATTTCTTAACTGCAAGTACAGTGTGGGGCTAATAAGCACATGAATGCTTCACTATGCAAAATCCATGCAAATACCTGTGGAAGGACTTTAACATGGGAATATGCAATATTCAAAATGCATGCAAATATCCGTTAAAGATTTTAACCTGGGAACACTGCCTGTCACACTACCTTTCTGTGTTTTGTGCACACTGTAATATTTTTCATATCTACAACATCTGCACTCCTGACAATACAAAATATTGAGTCAAGCAATTAGGCAAATCCTAAAGAAAACACTTTGAGAAATATCAAACAGCAATAAAGGAGGTCATATTTACACAACACAGAGACTGTCTGCATATGAACGTAAGTTTGCATGGGCTGGGTCAAACCAAAACACTCAGAAAGGTTGCTTCCTCCATGAGGACATACTAATGCTGGAATTGAGAGGTTTGTTAGACTGTTTTCACTCTACACAATTTTCTTGAAATGAAGCACACATAACATCCTCTCCTGAAGTCCTTGTAAACAACGCAACTAGAGTACACAGGGCAATAAGAACAGCAATCCAAGACAGTGCAAGAAAATATATACTCCTAAAATTCCATGCAAGCCTCAAATTAATAGGCTTATTGCGGCACCAGATAGCACTGCAGAGTTACCATCAGAAAATGAATAATTTTCTTAAATGTGACTTTTTAGATAATAATAAATAGATTTATGTGGCATTTAATATCAGTCCCCATATGTTAACAAATATGAAAGAAAAATGTTTCTGTTTTAAACACCTACAAATTCAAAACCGAATTTTCTTCAGAAAACACTGAAAAAGAAGACTGGAACTACACTAAAGCAGAAGTGTTTAATGAAACTAAACATACCATAACAAATTCTCACCGAAAGAGAAATAAGCACCCTATGACTAAGAAAGTGGTGGAGTTTGGAAGTGTTGGGACTTCTTCAAACTAGCTTTCAGTAGCAGGGGACAGGGAGTGGAATTAGAATTACACACTGATATTACTAATTTTTCTTTACATTTGCTGTGCCAAATTTTCATCTACTGCTTCAGAGTAGTAAATGAACTCAGTGTTTCTAGAAAAGTTAGAAAGTGACAGCCTGTGTCTTTAACATCTAATAGAACAAAACAAACAGGATGAATAAACTTAAAATTTGTGAAGATGAACACTTACAAATCAAAAATATTTCTATATGAATCATTTAGACCGGCTTTTACAGATTGATACTAAAATAATGCACTTTCTATTATGGATTTCTTACACATTTCAAATTCACTTCACATTTTGTCTTCTTCTATGACACATCTGAGAGACATACTGACTCTCATCTTGCCAAGATGTGCTATGCAGGCAATGCATTACAGTTATAAATAATGGAGGCCACAAGTGTACTGTTTTTGAAATAACAACCTACTTTTAGACATTGGTAAAAAGATCGTAACAGCCAATATCAACTATAGCACCATGAAGTTTCAGTGCCAAGGCTAATATCTGCCTCAGCAAAAGCGCACTGGACTATAAAGTCTAAGATAAATTCTGATACTTAACTGTCCTGTAACTAATGGCTCGAAGGCTCTTCTTGCTTTCTCATTTTTCACTGAATTCTGATTAACTGCTATTGATAGAAGGCTGTCATTCAGAACTACCTTTAATGATCTCCTTCCTGATAATGAATGTTGTTCCAAAATTGAAATGAGCAAATTTAATTTGTTTTCAGGATGCTATACGCACATGCTTTTGTTTGTCTGCATGCCTACTGTTTAAGTATCAACTCATTAGATACATCAGTAAAGTTTTCCTTTTATCGTGAACACACTTGACGTATGCTTAAGTGCTTTGGGTTTGGGGTTTCATTTTTTTTGTTCTCGTTTTTGGGGGTTTTGGATTTTTTGTTTGTTTCCATTTCTGCTGTTGAGGAGTACAAAGCTTAGACAGCTTTGAGTCCCAACCTCTGCCCCAGAAAACTTTCAGTCCTTCACTAGCGAATTCTCAAATTCTCTATTTTTTATACCCAGCCTTACAAGCGCAGTCAAAAACAAATAAAATGTGCAATATACCTCCAAATGTATCTAAACACTTTTCCGACTTGAAAAAAGGCATGAGATGTGTAAATGAAAACATGCTTGAAAAACATCTAAATCTCTGCCTTCTAGTCACATAATAAAAAATTTATACCTCCATCAGCCAGCGTTACATCAACTACTGAGGAGGCAACAACATTCTTACAAAAACCCTGCTGTGCCAAGCGAACTTAGTTTAGCCTCTGGAGGTATTTCCTCTGAAAAATAGAACTGAATTAAAAATTTAAATTAAATTAAAAACAATTGTTATGAGTGAACCTGCCAAGCAGCAGTACACATTCAAGTAACCTGGCCTCACTGCACAAACCAAGCAGCCCAGAACTCATAACACAGGCATGAGAGCCACCATCCTGTAGCTGTCCCTGTTAGCCAAGTACAGCAGGTGATGCCGCAAGATTAAGTTTATATGCCTGCTTAAAGGACAAATGACTCACTAAGCCCACCACCAGATTCCTCTTCACTTCAGCTCCTTTTACTTCACAAGAAGGCACAGTCAAGCCTCAAAAGAGGCTTTCTCAGTATTGTATAAATCTGCCTGTATTGCCCAAGACCTCTGAAACTGCAACAAATCAGTCTAGCTATGAATAACCAGGAGACTGAAATCTATGAATATGAGGAGATATTTTTATCCTCTAAATGAGCTGCATTTGTGGAAGACTAAGGTAAAGAGAATAGTTTCCATTATAACAGCATGAATAGAAGCCTTTTTCTTTAGGCTGGTAACTCGCCAAGTGGAAACTATAACCCCCATCTCTTATTAAGGATTTGGAATAAATCCAACATCTGTTGTAACTTAATGTCAAAAGGCAATCTCAAACCTGCACTCGAAACTTTTCAGACTGTACACCCTACCCTCTCCCATGATAACTGATTTACTGAAGGGGCCGTCTTGCCTTCAATGCTATTTACAAAGAATAACTAATACACAAAAGTAGATTATTGGCAATAAAGCTGCACGCCAACAGGCAACAAACACGTTCTCTAGCTAGTGCGCCATTAGAGCTCAAGCTGGTGTTTTAAATATGTTTGCTGCAGGCAAACGCACAGGCACGTTACTATAAGCTCAGCTTCAAACAGCAAGTCATTAAAGCGCAGTAACTCTAGCAGACCTTTGAGTACAAGAACCACCTCGTCGATCAGCCGGCAGGATAACCCATTCAAATTAATTTCTATCAAGTCTGCACTAGCAAATTGTTTACCTTATGGCACTAAAAACTTATTTTCCCGTTACTTTAAAAAAAATCTACTTCAGTTTCAAATTATTTCATTTTCAAATTCAGTTCTAACACATTTCAAGCACATCAGCACTAGAGCTCAACAGAAAAATCTATCTTCCATTTGGTAAAAATACAGCAACTGAAAAATTAAAATTTCATTAAATAGCACTTCACAAAAAAGTGAAAAAAGATCCTTAGTGTTGCAAACTGTACTTTTAATGGTTTCTAAATAAAACTTTCTTCCTGCTTTTATGTTATAATAATATAAAGTGTTAAAAAAAAAAAATTCACTACAAGTCAGCAGAAATGCTGCAAGTTACTATTTGAATTTACTTTGAAGAAAACCTTTATTTTTCTACATCATTCCTAACTGGAACTATGAACCTCACTATCTCTCATTCCAATCTTAATGTTCTATTAATTTGGGACTAGCAGCTTGATGAGGCTGAAAAATGGCCCAAAACACAATAAAAACTTCAATTAACACTTCACTGAAGAAGAATGGATATTTTCCTCCTTTGACCAAAGCCTGCATTTCTCTTCCAACCACATTGTAACATTTGATGTAATGGAACATTTTAGTCAGAATAAAGAATGCTAAAAATTAAATCCATTTTTCTTTAAATAATTTTAATTGTAAACAGTAGATTCTGACAAAATAGGATAAAGTAAAAAGCTGAAGTTTATGTCACCACAGAAACAGTAGCAAAATCTTAACCATTACAGCCTTTCAACAGCACTAGCCACAAAGCACGTCACCACTTCAACACTTGCAAACATTTAGTGTTATCTTTAGGGTAACTCTGGTGCTTCCAAGCAGCTTTGAATATCAGCTTGGTTTGAAAAGACAGCAAGCCTTCAAGGGTGAGCAGAGTTATGTAAAGCTACTTCCTTCTATTTTACTATAGTGGAGCAGCACAACTTGAAAACTTTGAACTCATGTAATAAAATACAGTTTGCTTTAAGCTTCAGTCTTAAAAGAAGTTATAACCTCTGTACCAAAATCCCCCATTGCTGACCATAAAACATACTTGTTTATACAATTAAAGAGTTGTGCAACATTAACAGATTTCTGCAGTCTTAATTTTCACATTTTCATGCATTAAGAATCACTGCTCACTATTTTTGTCTACCAAGTAATTAATAGTTAACTTTACATTTGTCATTTATGTAAATCTGTATGTCAGATGGAAACCAAAGGAAGCCACTCAATTAAGCATGGAAAAACCTCCACTTCCTCCTTCCTTCACTCAAACAGTTCCAAGAAAAGAACCTACCCAGGTGTTGCCATATCTTTTATTCCTTAGGCTTTTAGCCCACCAAAAAGAATGTACAGCCTTGCTTAGCACTGACAACTTCAAAAGTTGTGAAATCATACCTGACATTAGGGTTTTCATGCACAGTCCCAACTCTATACTAGACCACATGTCCACCTGAAATTATATCCTGTATAAAACAGAGGTCTGTGTACAGCTTGCAAATACTAAGCATTATGAAGAGCTTTAACTTCTGAACAGCCATGCATTAGATTTCTGGAAGTTTTAGAAATCATTCTGAAACTGTCCAACAAGTACTTACTCTCCATGCAGAAAACATTTTCTTACGTATTTCCACACAAAAACCCCCACAGTGTTTGTTACTTCATGTTATTGCTGTTGTTAAAACCCAGTGATGTGATAGAATAGAAATCCCGTTGTTCTCCAACACTGAAAGCTTCAAAAATTAGAATATTATCCAAATAACAGATAGCGTTGAACTTCTTCCACATACTCTTTAAGGTCAGCAGGTGCAAAAAAAATGGCAGCAGGATAAGCTCTTTTTATTTAGCAATTCGTTGATCACTGACATGCTGGCCAGAGCCAGTTTTCCTTGTCTAGCACAGAGGGACACAGGCATTTTTGGAAGATGCTGTCAGGAATCTAAAAAGTTTCAGGAGAATTACAAAAGAAGCTGCTTCCAGACCTCATAGGTAATGATGTCTCACCCAATTTATGAGGTGGGAAAATACTTACTTATGAACACATTCCTCAATCTTTGGCCCTGAAAATACTTGCAGCAACAAATTTCAGGAGTTAGTTAAGTTTAACTTTTTATGTTTTCATCTTAGTTGATTGCCAGAACAGTAGCAACACAAATGTATAACAAGTCATATTCCTGCCAACATTTCTGCCATAACATGAAGTAAAATCCTCAGTTTTGAGCATTTTCTCCCTGATCATTCTCTACAAACTACTTCATTTTTACAGCTTCCTCAACTAGCTGTGTCAGAGAACACTGCTCATACCACCACTTTAATAATAGGGACCACTTTAAATTAAAAAAGAGAGCATTCACAGGACCACAAAAGTGTCACAAATGACTTAGTTACTTCTCACCTAGAGTGAGCCATGGACACCAACTGAAAATATCAAAATACAATCTAACTATAAATGCAAGTGGCTACACACAAACTCTAATACTGATAAAACTGATTTATCATTAGTCTTTTGAAGAGAAGAAAAACAACCTTTTTAGCTTTGGTAATCCTGGTACTTGTAATTCTATTAGGCAAAAAAAGAAAAGCAACATTCAAGGAGGCTTTTCACTGTCTTCCAAACAGACACATTCCACATAAAACCAAGCATTTTCAGACTCTTGATCAGCGCGAACACTCCTATTCAGCATGCTCCTCCTGTCTCTCCTCCCTCTATGCTTCCGCAACAAACCCATAACTTTATCTGAATCAAGCCCTGACATGTTGCCTATATACCTTCTGTCTGAATAGCCTAAGGGAACCATCGATCAACATTAACAGTTGTTTAAAAAAAACCAACAGAAGCCAAAACAAAAACCCAAACCCACATCCTAGAACTTCACTCTCTGAAGAATTTATCTAAAATAAATTAAGATATTACTGCCTCCAAATATTCACTACTGTACCCTCAGCAGGCGATCCTTGTCTTCACAGAAAGCCAATGGATCACATGTGATTTCCCCCTCCTTTCCTCTTCTTCTTACTCTGCACCATAGGAAATAATATGACAACATCTAAGCCACCTTTGGTGGATGACTGTGCCAGTGCTCTTACTTACTGGTCACACACAGATACAGCAGAAAGCCACAACAGGAACACAGCACCTCTGCTCACGCAAGGCAGCAGGTCTGGTGGATGGTCCTGAAAGCCAACATTGGACCACCATTCCCAAAGAAGCAAGAATTCAAGTGCTGGTCTCCAAATACCACTCATGAGTTCTACAAACACATGGAAAAGCCTTTACATATGCATGTGTGGCAGCCACTTACCTGCTTCTGAACACTAAAACCAAGGGGATATAGACGGAAAGTGCTATTTCCCCACACCATGCCCTCCTTGAATAACCTACCCCCTTTTTGCAGGTCAGTGCAGTAAACACCGCATATTTAACTCCTTACATTCTGTATGCTAAATTAGAAGATACCTGCCTCACAGAAGTACACCAAAACAGGCCACATCTTCCTGGAGAGCAGTGTTCCCAATACCAGCTTTTCATCTCAAAACAAGTGAGATATGTCTTTCCTTCAACACAAAGCACTGCAACCCAGCAGCTGGCTATCACAGATGGCAGGCAGGGGGGCCAACTAGTCTCTTGTTATTGCTACTTTGTACTTGGATGCCTTAACTATGAAGAGAAGGCATATTTTACCCTGTTACCTCAGGGCTTATTAATCCAGAAGAAAACAAATCAAGTAAAACTCTCATGGTTAGAATACCTTGCAGGAGAAATCTTTCAGATAAACAACAATTTTGCTTAATAACAACAACAAAAAAAGGTGAATAACAGCAAAACAAAGAGCATCTACTTACAATAGAATAAACAGATTATTTTTTTTTTTTTTTAAGGCACACAAAATCAGCTATTTTACTCAAATGATTTAACACAGCACTATAAAATGGTTTGTGCCAACCTCTGCACAGGCAGCATTTCACAATAAAATTTGTAACATCAACACTTAACACTCAATATTTTCAAGAATATTAGCTATTTAGCATTGAAATTATCTGTCTTTTTACTTGACATAAAGAAAACCCATCCAGCCATGGAAAAAAACACAAGGATGTAGACACCTCCAAAATACAATAAATATTTGTTTCAGAATTCAGAGGATAGGCACAATTTCCTCAATAATCAGTAACTTTAATAGTCTGACACAACTACAAAACTAGAAACATTTTTCTCCTGACAAGCTAGGGCATTAGCAAACTTGATTTTCAATAGTCTCTTAACATTTATTTGATTAAACCTTAAGAAACATGTTCAAAATTCACACAAATAGCAAATGCTTTCAGAACTGGAAACTACAAGAATGAAATTTTCATGACAACAATCATCTGATTTTAGAGCCATTCCTTATTTAGGTAATCAAAAAACAAGGGTTCAGACAACACATGCTAAAAATGAACTCTGGAAAACAGTAAGTTCTCCCCATGCTGCTTTGTTTTACAAAGTAACGGTATTTTTCAAATAAGGAAGTTAATTCATTATACATTTATAAAAAATACATTTAATCCTTTGCATGGCACTGCTAAATACAGACTCCCCACTAAGCTGCCTAAGGCATTAACTGGAAAGAAGCAAATCCTGTGGCATAATCTAAGGTTTGGTGCATAATTGATACGAATTGTGCAATTTCAGAAGACACTAGTCATATATTATATATAAATACACAAGTAAAATCTCTAAAACTGAAGTCTCTCCTCTTAAACAGTGCTCAGCTCCCACAAGCACTGCCAGTCTGAAGAAGATCTCAAATCCCAACCTACCAGTGCAGTTTCCAGTAACAGGGGTTTGGGTAGGCTTTCTGCTCAGGTTTTTATTTGTTTGAAATCTGAGCTCATATTATACAGAAGAAAAAACCTGAGGCAGATGTCTTCAAGAATTAGAAATAGAAATGTGCAAGATGTGTGTATACCTTATCTTTCAAAAACATGTTTAAATGGGTTCCTGCAAGCTTAGCTCCATGCAGTCCACAGCTTCATGATGAAAAGAAATCCCCTCATCACTGAAATACTTTTTTTCCCCTGCTCTTTATTTAGCATTCAGGGAGACAAAAAATGAAGACCACATCTAATAACACTTATCACCACCACTGCCCTTCCAGCACGCCTGGTAAGCTTAGAAAGGTTCAAGCCAATATCCAAACACTCACAGAGCTTTTTGCATGTAGGAATTATAAATCACGAGACTGGATGCGTCTGACTGGTATTACCCATGGAGTTGTAACTTAGCAAAGGCCCTGTGGCAAGGTGAGTATGCAGGAGGCACACATCTTTCAGGCTGTGTCATTCATCACAATGTACTGTCTGGTACTATCATTAATACTTATGCACTACTTTTTAATTTCAAGTTATACAATTGACTTTCAGAAGAGACTTGCATGTCATCTGTCTTTAAAACAAGGTGCTGAATAATCTAGTCAAAAGGGCTAGAAGGGAATTCACAGAGACAGTAGCTGACTTCTCCCCGCTGATGATGTGCTGTCAAGTACTTGAAGCACTTTTAAATCATTATGCAAGGACTTTTCAGAATTAAATTACAAGCATGACATATGGCATGAAATGAAGGATCCAGACCACAATGCTGTCATTACTGTTAAAATCCTGCATCATTCAAAACGTGAACAAATTAGTTATGCCACACTTTTTAAGAATTGGTACATTCTGAAACAGTAGTATCTAAAGCTATGGTTTTTTAGCATTGCGCAGCTCACCATTTAATTCTTGTACACTGTCAGAACTGCACTGGTGCAAGAGCTGGTGATGCCAAGAGCACTGGGGCACTCCAAGTTACAAAAAACAAACATCAGATCCTGCTCAACCATTCTCTAGTCATGGCCACCTTCAATGCTCCCACCCTCTTTTCTTTCCCCAGATATATGCCACAGCCCATTTACAGGGTCTGCCTGCTTCTCCTCCACATGGAGCTGTCTCCCCCAAGGCACACCACACAGTCTACTCACAAACTGAGAACCAATACAGGGCTAACCTCTTTTCAACTGCAAACAGCAGCTACCAAATTCATCTTTCTGTTCCTCCAAAAGCAAGGAACAGTAATAAAGAAGAATACATTTGTTTGGGTTTGGGTGGGGTTTTTTTACACCTAAAATAAAATTTCTTGTCAAAAACTGGTAAATTTTGTTTTAGGAAACTGCCCACTGTGGTAGATTGTGGATAAAAGATTAATCATGCTCTCTATACTGCTAGTTTATTAAGACACACACAAAAAAAATAGATGTTTTTCCAGTTCCCCAGCAATGTGTTCAAAAGCTCTTCTGTTATTTATAAGTTAAAGCAAATGGGAAAAGCTGCTGTGAGCCTTTAAAAGTAATAGCAAAACTGCTTCTATATGTTTTAATCAAGGTCATGGGACCTCATGTGACCTGTTGATCTATACCTCAGACAACACAGCAGAAGAGACATATTTTAGAACAAAAATATTATTCCAAAATATTTTGCTTATATTCCAAGAAGGATGAAGATACTGGAGCAATATTTTAAAATAAGTACTTCTTCCTTGCTTTTGGGGGGCTGATACACAATCAGGTTACCCATAGGACCAAGGCTGCAAAGCATAGCATCAGCCAACTCTCAGGTGCTCATCCCATGGCTGATACCCTACACTACGCAGTGGCTGCAAGCTGCAACACAGCATCCTTCCACTTAACTAACAAACACTTGCCTCAGCAGTCCACACCATCCTTTACATTCATACTGAAAGAGGAGCTGTGCTACCATGAAGAAAGAATCTATGTGCCAATTGTCTACTCCTTTCAAACCATCAGCAACAGAAATCGGGCCATAATTTGGAACAGCAGTGGAGGAAAGTTACGCATGTTTTTGCCACATGGTCATTTTTGTTCCTCTATTGCCAAAGCTCTCAATATGCTACTTATGTCAGCATACAGTAAGTGAGCAACCTAAACCAATTTTGAAATGATTGAAATTCAAGATGAGAGGACTTTTCAAGTTGATAATCATTACTCCTCTAAAATTGTTCTATCAGTAAAAGCTTCTTCAGCCTGTCTGACTAAAGAAGCCAATGAATAACATTTTGTGATATGTTTCAAACACCCATTTTTAAACTTAGCACAAATAAAAGATGATTTAAAAGGGAAAAGAACATCAAAAAAAGGAGCCATCCAAGATTATTTCTCTATCAGCCCTCATTCCCCTCTATTTGTACACCTTTTCACCAGTCAGGTCAAGGCAAGGACATGAAGCCCTTCCCCACACAATTCATCTTTAAGGCAACTTACATTGTCAGAATACTCAAGGTATACAGCAGGCTGACAGATACTATCCATTTGGAAACTGTGTTCAATGGAAACTAAATTAATCAGCTGTAAAAGCAAAACTCACACTCTTCAAATCTTAATTAGTTTTTTTTAGTTGAAGTAGCAAATCTAAACACTGCAGAAACTGGAAAAGAGCAAGCAGAAAACTCAATGTTCTAACAACTTAAAGGTCTCCAACCTACTAAATAATGTCTGCAAAGGTTAACTTCAATGCTTTAAGTGAGAAAAAGCAGACAGAAGCTTAAGTGCAGGTTTTGGCTAAAATATTAGCTTCCAACATTTTGTTTCAAAACACAAAAAGAATACAACATAATTAGAACAGGTGTGTTTAAGAAGAAACCAAGCAACTAACATATGCTATTGCAGGTAGACAGACTTTCAAACTCACTACAAAAACTTCAGGGTCCATAGCATATCAGATTTAAAAACAAACTTGCATCTGACCTACAACATTTTCTTCTGGCCCTTAATGTTTTAACACAGCAGACTAGAGAGAACAGATTTCAAATGCTGCTCTCCTTTATATGAAACAAAATACGTTGTTTCTTAATGCATGGAATTTCAAGAAAATAATACTGAAATTAGGAAATCATAGCAAAAGCAAGCACTAAGAAACACAGTAGATGACACAGGCACAATCTGTAAAATAACATCATACTTAGACTGCAAATACTTTTCTTTCAATCTAATTGTATGAGAACTATTAAAACAGTTACTTAAATTACCAACTTCTTCATAATTACTTACATGTAGTTAAGAAGGTTCTCAATAACATAAAGCAGCACTTATATTTTTTTATATCCTAAGTAAAGTGGGTTATTTGTAGCTTACCAGATGTCTGCTGACAAGGAAGAAAATATGCTAAAGCAGCATTTTAAACAAAATATAGAAATTCATCCCCATAATTCATTTTGTTCAGGTGATGAAGAGGTACCCACTTAAAATCTCTGAGTCACATTTTCTGCATCTGATCTTACCTTACTCTTTTTACTGGGAAAAGACCAGCAGTGAGCCATTTCCTACACATCCGCCACAATAAAGCAACATCCCAGAACAGCAAGCAACTTCTATTTCCTAGCAAATGTCCCATTAATTTTAGACAAAGTCCTGTGCAAAGAGCCTTAAACTCTTTCTGTATAGTGTATTCCATGTTATCAATTTATAATCGATAAAATAACTAAACCCTGATGATAAGTGAAGGTCCTTATACCAAGAAGCAAAAAGGCTCTCAGAAAAATAGGAAAACGTTCTCAAACTGAAAACAGTATAAAAGAAATTTGGTTTAATAAAGAGAAAGTGTTGCATTCAGCATCTCAAAAGTTTATTTTTTAAGAAGCACTTTATGCTCACTTTGAGCTTTTTCTCATCCCTCAACAGTATTCGCACATCATCAGTGTTTATGTTTGAACTCAAACAGTAAAAAAATTGAAACAACTCTTCCAAATGGTATGTCATTTCTAAAGTTTTGATCATAGTTTCCATTATAGGAAATTATAACAGAATTATGTTTCTCCTTATTGTTACTTGGGCAGTCTGTGACAAAGACAGTAGCACTAGGTTAGCAGAGAATTCCCTTAAGAACTGCCTAAAAACAAGCTAGAAAATACTTCCCATGGGATAAAGAAAAATTACGTGAAACTCTCCTCTGCCTTCCCCCACTGCCCACAAGTGCAAGAAAACCTCTCCCCTTGCTTCACAAAGAGGCAAAGACACCTTGTAAGCCCTTGTAAACTGAGCGCAGACCCACTGACAGAAAAATGATACAAACACAAAGGAAAATTTGGGCAAGAAGCTAAGCAGAAGAAAACCAGCCAGCAACTAAGCTGACTTCACCTAAAAAGGAACCAAAAAAGTCTGTTTTCCTTCCCCAACATCTTCCTTCTTACCTAGAATGGCTTCTAAGGCTAACAGTTTTTTGCAGAATCACAGAGTGGCCGAGGTCAAAAGAGACCTCTGGAGATAGTCTAGTCCAACCCCCAACCCCAAAGCAGGGGCAACTAGAACAGGCTGCTCAGGGCTGTGGCCAGTGGTTTTGTTTTCAATGTCTTCAAGGATGGAGATTCCACACCTCAAGAGACATGTTACAGCATTTGATCAACCTCACTATATAAAAAAAAGTCTTTTCTTATGTTTAAATGGAATTTCTATTTCAATTAGTACCCCTTGCCTCTTGTCCTGTCACTGGGCACTACAGAGAAGAGTTACATGTAAATCTTATCATATATTGACAATCTTTACTTGCATGTACAGCAGGGACATTAATCAAGCCCAACACAGAAAGGCCCATGAGTGTTCAGCAAAGCATGAAGCATATACATTTCAAACAGGGCTATTACAAGCCTGTTGCCAGATATCAAAGTTAGGAAAATATTACATTTATACTGTTACTGGCTCACTAATAAGCAATATAAATATTCACATCTTACATAGTCACTAGAAAGTCAACTGACCTATAGGTCAGCCATGCTCAAACTTTGTTTATTTGAGAATTTCCTTCTTTTCCATAAAGGTTTGAGAGCCCCTACCTCCACTTCCTCTTCTCACACAGAGACCCCAGCTTCCAGCCTGTTCCAAACCCTTGCACCTTAAACTCCAGACACCAAGTGCCTCACGGAGGGCAATAGTTCACAGCAACTATTCCACCCTAAAGGAGCATGAACCCACTGGCCAACATCCATCCACCTACCCTAAGCCACTCCAGATGCGACATATTACATTCCAGCAGTTAGCAAGGTGAAAGTATTGGCACTTCTTCAGTTTCCACACATCATCACTGACTGAAAGAAATCATTACCTTCAATATAGTTACTAAAGAGGAGAGTTTGTGTGATGGAAAGGGAGACAGTTCTGGACAAATAGTAGGCAGCTTGTCATACTCATTTTCCCCTCAGAACATTATTCTACACGCTACCTTCTCAAAGAGTTCATGAGTAGTAGCTGTTAGACGGCTGCAGGAATCTTAGTAAAAAAAAACCAATAGTAACCAAAAGATTTGCTACTTGTGCATATATTTCCCCTAAACCACTACTGTAAGTGGCCAGAAACTGGGGAAAAGTTTATCATTAATGCAAACCTCCTCCCTGTTTTCCAGTATTTCAGTCACCAAAAAAACCAAGACACATCACTGACCTTAATACAGAAATTTAAACTGGAACTAACTATTTACAGGGGCTTTAGTAACAGATGTCTTAGACCAAACAAGTCCAAGGTTCTTTGATATACACAGCATGCTCGACACCAGAGGTGGCCTGGAGGCCAAGGAAACACACCTGCACTCACCCTGCTGTAACAAGCACCACTCTGTGACTAACAAGAGGCTCTGGAAACCCCTTCCCTGCTCCAAGAGGCAACTGCCATTTTCCCAATGGGTATCAAAATAAGGTCTGCTAGGGACACCTGTGGCCAGGTGAATAGTCACCAACTTCCTCTGACCATTTCTGTTCACATGGCCCTACTTATTGTGCAAAGTGACCTGGCTATTTCTTCCCCTGAAATCAAAAGGTTAATATCAATGCCAGTCATTCTTCAACTCTTCATCCATTTTTGCTGATTAAGCACTAATTTAAACAGTAGAAACCTAGTAAAGGTTTCTAAAACATGACGAATATCAGTATTACATAAATCCATTGCAACTCATGCAGATTTTCTGTTTGTAGAAGTTCCAATAAATCAGAAGAAAGCTACGTAAGTTAGTCCAAAAGCAAATCATGCTAATAAGCTACATCTGGAGTTTCAGATTAAATACATCACTCGTTTGCTTAACAGACTTTTACTTTAAGTCTCCTGACTTTCTAAGGCTGTTATCAACCCAAATCCAAATCATACATATGCCTCCCTCAACGGGGCCTGCCTTTTTTTGTGGTACCTCTGTTTACACAGCTTATCCCTTATCACACTGACAACACTGGGAGCTGCAGCAGATGGTCCCCTCAGACACAACTCTAACAGGTTTTCTCCACTCCCCCATTCCACGTTTTTTTTGTGCAAACAACTGATAAGGAAGGCTGCTGCAATGATTTACTGATATCTGAAGTTGAAAATTGACAAAAGGCAAACTGCTTTTGTTCCCCCCCCCCACTCCCATGAACTGCTTAACCTCTTAACTACTAAGCAACATAGACAAAGAATATCAATAATTATACAAACCATACACTCTTTTGGATTAGCATTTCAAACACAACTAGTACTGGTTAATTTAAAAATCATTACTACCTTTACAAGTTATGCCAGTTACAGCAACCAGGCTCCTACTACTAAAGGAGAAAACAGGAGGCAGTCTTCTTTACTATTAAGAAATATTACCCCTACTGGTTTGGGAAATGCCTTTAAATTATATTCAAGACCATTTCCATCAGTCTATGGAAAAGAGACACTCAGGCAGAAATCAGACTAGAGACCGGACATTTCATATGTAAATAAACATTTACATTCATGTAACAACCCACAGCAACTTCAAGCTCAGTGACATAAAAATCCAAATACTTTCAATGTTGCTATTAAAAAGATGCTTAAAACTAAGCTCCATATAAATTCTTATTAAGCAAGCCAGACTCTTACTACTGGAGACCATGATCTGCAAAAACACTACACCAAAATGTGGCAAAAAAACCCTTAAAGGTTGGCAAAAACATCTCAGCTAACCATCTATGAAGAAGCATCTGCAAGTAGACAGTAATGAACCAGACAGACCCAGAGGGCTTTCTTAAATGTAGGTCATGCCTGTCAGACCACAGCAAAAGGCACAGTAACATTTGCTGAAGAGAACCTTGAGTTACTACTGTACACAAAAATTTACTCTGTAGGCAGACATTAACAGTTACACATTTGTGATGATCACGATCTGATGCTTAAGAGGAACAGGAAGGAAAAGCTCCACAGAAAGTAACTGTATTGAGTTTAAGAGCCATAAAACATTCCTTATAACACCTAACATGCTTTTTTCTTTCTTCTGTGTAACACCTTTATGAAAATTTCTGTTTAAATCTGATGTCTGTTTCACATCATGGGTTGGGGGCAGCAGGGGACAAGCAAGCACAAAAGGCGATGTAAAAACAGTAATTTCTTCGGATTTATGCCATATTAGGCTGAAGATTTGAATTACCTAATTACTTAGATAAGATACAGTTAAAAGCTTGAGTATTACTACCCCAGATATCTGAGGTGTTCTTTCCTTGATTCACATTTTCAGTTTGTGATTCCAATTTTTTTTTGTTAGACCAAAAATCCCATAGAAAAAGGCTGTCTAATAATTTAAGATGTGGATACAGATAAAAGAATATGAGACAGCATAATGGAAGTACTAGTACTGACAGCCTAATCACTGGCTTTTTTTTACTTTACTTGCAGAAGTAACACAGCAAAAAAGACTGTAAGAAATTAATAAAAACTCCTGACAACCAAGAAGGTCAGGAGATCAAAAGCGCAGGTAGCGTTTTCACCCGAACATCTACAAATCACATAGTTAACTAAGTATTTCAAAGCATAATACAATGAAAAGGACATTACTCAAAATTACTTGACTGCAATCACATATATGCATCTCCTGCCCTAAAATCAGGAAGACAAAGCAGTATTTCTTTCTTTCTAGAGGTAATACAAGAGGGAAAGTGAGGAACCTCTTTCTGCCCTGCAGATAGCTTACAAACAGATTCACAGTCCACCATGAAACAAAAAAGTAATGCTGTAAAATTCACCGCAGCTTAATCTTTCTTGAAGGAAGGTGTCAGGTGAAACCGAACATTGTAAACAGGACACAGTAAAGACTGGAACAGATTATTTAATAATAAATCTCCATACTCATGTAATTTTACAACTGGGCAGTAAAATTTTAATTCAAGCTAGGAAGTTACCTAGTGAAGAAAAGGTTAAGAAGTACAAGGAATCTATTTGCTCATTCTTTTTTCAGCCAGCAGTCATCAATCATGAGTTCAAAACAAGAAAAATTCTTCACTGGTCAGCAATAAAATTCCCCATTCAGAGCTCAGCTATTACAAGCTATCTGTATGTGCATTTCTTCTGTGAATCTACTAATAAGACACCAACAAAAACCAGTATCAGGGTGACACCTCTTTCAGTTTCTAACATAACCCACATGCAGATGCAATGATACCAACATGAACACTTTTATACTCATTTACAATTCTATATAGATTGGGGTGTTTAGGGGGAGTGGGGATGTGTCTTCGATTTTTACAAGTTTATGTCCTCAAGAAGTTTCAGATTTAAAAACACCGTCCACTTACTTGAATTACTTGGGGCTGAACACAGCTCTAGAGGCAAAAGCTTTTGGCCTAAGTTCATTATAGTCTCAACATGAAATACAAAATAGATGATGTACCAATAGGCTTTACAGCCTTATTATCAGCAAAAATGACCCCCATTAGTCATCATGGTTATTTACTAATTTTTAACAAACAAAAAGGAAACATTCATTGGGAAGATTTTCCCTTGTCATGTTATTGCAAAGAATAATCAACAAAGCAGTATACCTATTAGCTTTTTTGCCACTAATTGTCTCTACTGCAGACACATATATGAACCTCAGTATTACAACTCTTTAAAGTTCTTTGTCAGGACTGAGTAGTTCAGTGCTTGAACTTTACTTGATTTACAAGCAAACAAAAATTAGTATAACAAATGTGCTGTTAGAGCTGCAGCTGTCTGTAGGACTGTGGTCTATTTCAAATACAGAAGTTAAAATCATGGGGCTGTAGTGTGAGCAGGGTTGAATGGCAGTATTTAGACTAATTATTTTCTTCCAGGATCTTTAAGAATACACAAATGAAGGGAGAGGGTATTGTGGGCAGAATCAAATCTCTGAAAGATCAGAACACTGTTCACTGGAAAACACTCTGAGATAAGATGGCAGTTTTCTGACTGACCACAAAAATCTACATAGAATTAGACCTTCCCGTACAAAATAATAATTTCTAAAACTAACTGCATGTATATACTCAACTAAAAATACAGTTTAAATAAACTGTTCAAGATACATGAAACAGTGCCCACTGAACCATGAAGAATCTGAACTCTAACTGAAATGTTTTAAAGTTTTTTAATAAATATTGTTCACAAATAGGAGGAAAACAATTTTAGCAGAATTAACTTTACTAATAACACAAATTTTACCTGTCCATACTGTAAACCAAGAATAAAAAGAAAGCACTGTACATATTTATTTAAACTAGCCTGAAGATAATTATGAATGCACACTCTGGCTGAACTGCAAGTATTCAGATTTTAAACATTAATTTACTTTGACTATGTGCATGTCAAAATGAAAGATTGCTGTCTGGATCCAGACATGCAGTATTAATACTGAACACATGCATTCATTTCAGGTCAGCAGACATTCCAACTCTACTTCAGCAGGTGGTAGGAATAGCATGCTAATTAAAATCTGCATTAAAAAGCTCACAAGGGACTATCTATCCTGAACAGCTCCCATGCAGAAACATGACTGCAACCTAAGTACCTGGTCCACTTTTGCTCAAGTCTGAGGAGAACTGAACTGCCCTTCACGTAAACGACCAATTACATCCCTTTCTGAACACCTACTTTTTCACTCTACCAACAGATTTTTTCAAGACAGCCCAAAGATTTCATGACCGAGTGTTAGATATTAACAACCAAACTACTTCTTCAAACTAATCTCACATTTAGATATCAAAGAAAAGAAAAAGTTAAGCTAAGCTTACTCCCTATTAGATTTTGTCTCTGGTCACTTAAGACATCGAGTGCCCTTCTTAAGTCATACATCTGAGAACAGTGTGAACAAAGTAAAGCTAGCCTTAAGCCCAGATTTCCTGTTAAGAAACAGAGTTAGTCAATTTTACAGTAAATATGAACCTGCATGTGGTTTGGTGGTTTTAAATTCTGTATTATACTTTTGGGGGTGGGTTGGTTTGGGGTTTTTGTAGTCCATAAGTACTACACAGAAGCCTAGAAATAAACTGCCATTTTACAATCCAAAAAGTACTTTAGTTACAGTATTTTTTACAAAATATACTGCACTAGCTGCCTATAACACCACATAACACGCACAGTCCATCTACTAGCCTCATTCCTAGTATCTTGATCCTACAGCTGAATGAGATTATGATGAGACCAAAAGGCTGACTGTAAGTAAAAGCTTAATGTGATGGCAACCACAGCAAATGAATTGGGTAGGAAATTACTTAAGAACCCTGAAATGAAATATTTAAAATACACTTTTTGACAGTGACTTTTGTTCCTCAAGTGCAACTGATAATTGCATTTAATACATTCCAAATAAACAGTGCTATCACCCTTTTAACTCAGAAGACAATGACAAATAGATCATTTTTCTTCTTCAGATTTGAAAAAGACTACGGCTAAAGAGAACTAGTCTATTATTGACAGTAAGAACAGAACTTTTAATTTTTTAATTATTCCCATAAAAGCATTAAACCTTCCCACAGGGAGCATCAAAATAACACCACCTGCAAAAACATTCTCTTTCCATGTTTCAGAAACCACCCATTTCTCTGTATCCAAATCAATGCTCCATGAAGGGAAATTTAAAGTGCGGCCTAATCCCTTCTCTCTTGAAAACCACCTATAGCAGACACCCTTAGTATTCTTTCCCCATAAACCTGACCATGTGACTTTTCATTGCCATTTGTTAACACACTTCACACACTTACCTCTACACACAAAACCCCTGAAGAACCATTAGGTTGACCGAACATTGAAGAGATTTATGCAATTTGAAGGAAGGTAAGATAAAAAAGTCTTATTACTTTAATAACTAGGGAGGAAAGAAGAAAGGGTATTCCTACCAATGACTATGCCTCTCTCTCAGATGTCTGACTTAGGAACAGAATTCCCTGTAAAATCAAAGCAAAAAACACCCACACCAGTGAACTCCTTACCTCCAGGGGTGCTTCAGGAAATCAAGTGTCTTTTCACTTAGATAACAGACTTAACTTAGGAACTTAAACTGCTTATCTAAAGATGTATGCTAAAAACGCTTCTTGAACAATCATTTTTCACAAATATTTCAGCATTCCCTAGGTAGTCCTTTGCTTATCACTTTGACGTAGCAGCTAAAATTTATGTTCAAACAAGGACAGAAAGTCCTATTTTAACAGTTGTTTGCTTGTTCTGGGTTAGGTTTTTTGGGGGTTTTTTTGGTTGGTGACAGTTTTTTTGTTGATTTTTGTTTTGTGTTGTGTTTCCCCCACCCCCCAAGTAAGTCTATTGTTTATTGCAGAATGACATTTTTAAGGACACTCTTCTGCTTTCAAGGGTCACTATGAAAACATTTGTGAAACAATGTTAGAGAAAGTGATGGCAAAAAACAGTAGATTTTGTAGAGGTTAAAGAAAAAAAAAATCCTATGATGTAGCATATAGAAAGATACATGAATGTATGAAGTTCCATTTAAAACGCATCTTAAATCCACCTCATTCATCAGGCTTTAAATCTTTCATTTTAGGAATCAGTAGAAAGCACATATGTTTTCAATACTGAAATGTGTCTAGAGTAATTGGGTACAAGTTGGTATCAAATACCACACAGTTTATTTCTTAAGTCACACACTCCTTGGTGCTAGAAGACATTAAGTAGTTCCACACTTTGTATACACTGGAGTGTATCTTTGACATAGCTCCTGGTACCTGAAAAAAGTGGTAATGGGAGTGGAATTGCTTTTCCAAAAAGGTGGACTGTATTAATAAAGAGGAGGAAATAAATCTCTGAAAGCTTAGAACATAGTTTTACAGGGATGAGCTGCTGATCAGCAGCATTTCTCAGGTGTCTTGTTTTCACAAAGCCAACCCTAATTCACATGAGTTTCCAGCTTTTTTTACTGAAGCTTAGGAAAACGTTCCCATTTGCATTAATTTTTCTTCTGAATGTCCATTAACAGTTAAGTGTAAAAAATGCATACCCTTATACTACAAATACCTTCTTGAATCACAATTTGAGTGCAGGTCTCAAGAAAAAAAACCCAACATAGTAATAACGATCCTTCAACAGGTTCTTCTCCCAAAGCAGTAAGAACCTATAAATGAATTCATACAAAAACATTATTTTTATTATTAAAACAATTTTCCGACAGAAATGAATTAATCAAGATACAGGAGGAAAGATCTCAACTTGAACCAACTACACATTACTAATTCATCCTAGAAACTGCCTTACTGCTTCAATCCAAAGGCTGTGAAAACCTGCAAAATAAGAAGAGGTATATTAAACTAATTCTTTCACATTTTAAACTGAAACTTAACTTTAGAATCACTATATCATGATTAGGGATCAGCAGCTACAGGTACATACACACTACAGCTAAGTACTTTTTCTAAACTGATGAAACTTTCACCTGAGAAAACAGGTTGTCTCAGCTTTTCCATTGCTCACAAACGCAAACATCTTACTTCTATCATCCAGCCTCATATAAACTAATTTAGATCACCATGATTTCAATGTTTTTGAAAGTTATATGTGGCTAGAAACCATTTTCTGTTTCCTTCTAGTACACAGTCTTTGTGAGAACACTTCCTCAATACAAATGAGGTTTCCTCAAAAACTCAGTGAAAAAGATTGGTTTTAATAAAGTGTTGCAGCTAAAGAACACAAAAGTAACTGCTCAATATTTGCCCAGAATTTTCCTATAAGTGCGTGTGCCAATATCTGATAATATTTTTAATTTGTTTGTTTTCTAAAGGATCAAGTTCTATGCCAAAACTTCCATTTTCTCTTTAGCATGTGCTAGGTAGCGCACAATCACAAGTGATTTCAATTAGTGCCAGGAAGGCAAGTCAAACTAGAAATGTTGTGTACACACAATGCAAATAATTACTGATATGCTAGAATATGTGTGTCCTAAAGACAGTAACCAGCAAGATCTCAGGCAGTAAATGAAGAATATACCCTAACAAAATAAATCCACATGATCATTACAGTAAGAGACAACTACAGCATTCAGCAACTACATCTGTTCCCCCTTCCCAAAAACAGAAATAAAATACACTTAACTATGCAAAACAAAATTTATACATGCACACAGAACACATGCAGTCTAGTAACATAAATGTCATTTTAGCACTTCACAGACCCTTTGGAGTTTGTTCTTTGTTTGGGGTTTTTTAATGATACGTAGCACAAGATGCAGCTGAAGCAAACTTTCTTCTTTTGTTGGAAGAATCCACATCTTCAAGAGTTGCACACTTTCCTGACGTATGTACCTGAGAACCATGAAAATCTGCCTTGCCAAAGTTTCTAAAATGTTTTTAATCATAACAGTAAAGGAAACTAATTGCTTACTATATTGTACTTCCCGCACAGTGAAAACCACTTGCTAACACTGATCATCAAGAAAAGCCTTAACATCATCCTGATTGGACACAGCAAACCCTAGCTGCATCACATTGCTTCTTGGTACCACACCCATAAGCTTTATTTGGATACCATCTTTTCCATGAATGAGCAACTACTGAGCTTACAATAATATGGCACAGTCACTCCGAAGCCAAAAATCCGATTTCACGGGGTGGGGAGGGGGGAAGGAAGTTACAACAATTTGAAGCTTTCCTTACTAAGACAGTGGAAATAAAGAGTTCATGTAACTGGCATGAACATACACAGATGATGATCAATTAAGAAAAACCATACAAATACCTCTGATCTCCAAAGACTTCTACACTAATCACTGCTTCATTTCTCTTATGACTATATTTGAACTGACAATGGATCTCATTTTTTTCTGAATAATCTTTTAGGATATTTACACAAGCCTAATGTATGCAGTGCTTCTGCATTATTAATAATTGTGTGGGAAATGAAGGAAAATTTTACCTCACTTGCTAGGGCTGCCTCTGAACTTTCAAGTCCTTTCAAACAACACAAAATAAGTCCCTGAGCCAAGAGGTCATTTGTAGTGGGATCAAGTAAGTGACTAAATTGAAACTAAAATTCAATAAAATGTCATTTTTAACCTAATGTTAATTTAAATGGCTGTCAAAAATAGGCTTCAATGATATTTTTGGTGAAAGCACAGTTACACAGTGCCACCTAGCAGTGACTCACGGTACAGTGGTTACTATGACAATGAGTTTGACACATCAAATAGTTTGAAAAGTCCTTACCCATTTAACTAAAATCAAAGAAACCAGTGAAGTGACCCCATGCAATTGCTACAAGCAAACCTGAAGTTGAAACATTACAGATGGAATCTATACCAACTGCTACAATTCTCTTCCCAGTGATCTAAACTCTGGCCTCAAGAGAAGCGGAGAAGGTATTTAACACCATTCTTTGCTAGCTTATTAATTCTGCAAAAAAGCTTTCCAAAACGTGCTGGAGAAGGTAAGGAAGCATTAGCAGAACTCTTATCCCAGTGGAGCCCTGTATAGCTCTTATTGCAAGTCTGATATCAACATTCAACTTTGATTTTAATGTTTCTCTAAAGTTTTTCTTAACTAAATTTAAGTGGCCAAAATTTCTCTGCTTGTCATAACTAACACTGTTGAAACATCTGAAGTTACATACAACAGTAAATTTTAGTTTCCTAACATGCTGGGAGAAGGGGGAAAATAAAGGGACACTTTAAGGCCCAAAATATTGGCATCAAGATGGATTCTTTACCAGATCAAGTTGCACAAAATAGCTGCAGAAATCAACCACTGCACAAACCCCTAAAATAAAGTGTTTCAAGTCTAATATTCTAGTTTCACCAGCACATACTTTAACTCAGCATAAGTAAGCCCTAGTGCTAAATTAAAAGTCAAGCCATCTCTTGTGCACTCAGTTCTGTTAATGTTCTGCCCTCTTTCTTTCACAGTGTCTTAATACATATGCAAAGACAACTTTGTTCAACTTTGCAGTTAATTAAAGCAAGGAACTAATCCGGTTTTGGACTAAAATGGCCAAGAAAATAAACCAGAAGGTTTGAAATTACAGTGGAAACAAAATAAAGGCAAGTAACAGAAGTGTGATAACAAACTTTGGCTTCGCAATTCAGAGTTAAGATTATTTTAAAAAGCTAGAACACCACCACTATGAACAGCAGTCTCCAAAAGCAAATCCTTAAAATCCTTCAATCCAGATTTCAGCTGTCCTAGGACCAAAATTTGAAGTATCATAAACCACAGTCTGAAAAAGGCATCAAAAAAATCAACCTATTTATCAGATTTGAACACACTAAATAAACAGACTAATGCACTAGAAGACTGCTGCAAGTAAACTGGATAACATCTAGAGGAAAGGAATAAGACAGGTCAGAGATCTAGAGAATGTGACCCATGAGAGAAGCTTTTAGGAATCAGGTCTATTTAGCCTACATATAAGATGCCTATAGAGAGAAGTGATAGCAGCATTCAAATATGTGAAAGGTTGCTATAAAAATGAAAAGAATTAGATGTTCTCCATGCCCACTAAAGAAAACACAGGCAGCTATAAGCTTGAACTGTACTAACAGATTTAGATTACACATTTGGAAACACTCTGCAACCAGAAAAGCAGCTAATCACCCAAAAGGGGTTGTGAATTCTCCATGATTAGAGGTTTTCAACAACCAGCTAAAGCAAATGTCAGTGAGCAGCCCAGCCCTGGGAAGGAAAGCTCAACCATGCAGGCGCCTTTTGGCCTACGATCTATGATAGGCTGCAGAAGTCCAAGAGGAGGCCCTGCCAGCCATGAACACCAAGTTACAACTTACGCCCTGCAGGTGGTCAGGCAAAATAATCTTACTTCAAATTCCTCTCCAAGTCTTCCTCTGCATCAGTTCACACTTCAGAAATAAACTCTTCTCCCTTGATCCGGTGTCCAGACTGCCAGGTGAGCAGCACCACAGGGGCTGTTAAACTAGGAGAATTACTCTCCTCCACTTACACATACTTCTGCCTCAGTAAAACCAGGAACCACTAACAGCACTGAACAGCTACAGCTGTAAATGAACCGTCAGCCATCTACAAAAGAAAATGCTGTTTTTTTCCTGCTCTGCTGGGTTTGTATTGGGGTTTGTTTTTTTAAAAAACAAACACTTTGACAGTGAGATTTTTCTCCTATAAAGTTTTTAGTTACTGTTTTTCCTATTCTCCTGTAATGTTACACAGACTACCTGGAACTGTTGAGAACACATCTAAGTGGCTGCATCAGACTTAAGACACCTAAAGCATATTCAGTTCATATGCTCCTTCTATCACTACCAGTCATAAGACTCAAATTTCTAATTAAATAAATACTGGATGCTCAAATTTACCATCAGCTAATGGTCTACATCTTTACATTCACAAAGGAAGACTAACATTAACCAGCGGTAAGTGAATTTTTAAAAGCGTTATAAACAGAAAATTGCCAACCCATAAACAAACAAGCGAATTTCAAAAGTCAACTATCACTTAGGGAATCAATTACAAACAAACACACTTTTACCCATAAAGCCCAGCCAACAAAAGCTGAAGGTCTAAAATGCCTAATAAAATCAGCAGCCAAGTGATCTGCCTTCTATTAAATTGCAAGCCAAAAAACTCACTTCTCTATACACCAGTGTCTTGTACCAATCAAAAACAATTCAGTTTTGGCATGATTATCTCAAAGCCTACTTATAGTTATCCAAGACAAAGTTTCCATGTAGTTTCTTTCTGTAAGCAAATTCCAAAGCCAGGAATTTGACACACAAGACAAAAGCTGATGTCTTCTGCCTAAATAGATGAAGCCTATTCCTCACCCCTGACACTTAATGTGCCAACTTCAACTGGCAGCAAACAAATGAAGCATATGGAAGTGCATACAAGATTCACAGATTATGTTAGGTATGCATTTCTGCAGACATACTGTACCCCAGCTAGGAAAGACTAATGTAAAGACTGCACCACCTAAGTCAGCTTAAGGTTCCCACGTGTGCAAGGCTGTTTGGTCACGGTATCTATCCCACTTCCCACAAAAGTTTGAAAAGAACACATACACACACAAAAAAATCTCAGAAATCAGCTAGGATGAGGTTGAAGTTTCCTAAGAACTGCACAAATAGTTTATGACACTATTAAGCAGTTTTATGATGCAATAAAGCTGTTTGTATCTCTGAGATGCAGGGCTGCTTATTGCTTCTCATAGTGTGAAATACATCTGTCTATACTGTTACTAAAACCAAATAATTACTTGGTTTCAGTGAAACATTACGAGCATTTGCGAAACTCACTTAAATTCAAAATAGGCTTTTGAGTGTAGCAATGCCACAGAGAGAAGCAGAAGGATTGAAGATACAATGATTATTCCAAATTCACTACCGGGAGGATACAAACAGCATGGGAGTCTGCTCCATCCTTGCTACAGACTGTGGCACAATGCCATTTACTAACACAGGTCTTCCCCAAAAGCTTAGATGCTTCCCAGCATACACGTACAAAGGACAGACGGCCCTTTAACAACCTGCTTGTCTCCTCTATTTTGACTGTCATTCACAATAAAAGATCTTTAGAAACTAAATAAAATACACTCAAATTAAAAAAAAGAAAAATTTATACAACCCAGAAGATAACCTCAAGAAAATGATATATGCTCACCAATAACAAACACAAAAGCAACTGCACCAGCCCTAAGTTAATAACAGAAAATTAACAAGCAGAATACATAGCTAAGCCTTACCCACATTCAATTTAGGATGTTAATTCACAGCAACTGGCACTTCTCCCTTCAAAAAACATATAAAATGAGATCCTGAATTTGCCTGAACTTAGTCTTGGGAACTTAAGATAGCGCTGCACTAACAGCAATAGTTACCATCTATCTGCCTTACAAAACTCTAACAATTAACTACTGATGCTCAACCTGAACACCCACTGCTTTGACACTATTATCTCAACTCATGGTTTTACTTATGCTCTATTCACACACACTTCAACAGACAGAATTTTTTAGCAGTCCTTATAATTTTCAGTGCCTCAGTGTAATACACATTATACAACAGTCTACAGAATTACTGAAATAAAACAAAATTTAAAACCATTCCTTAATGAAAATAGGCAGGTGGTCATTTTGATTATAAGCAAAATCTTCAATTAATGCTTCAATGAGAAGTCCATATATAAAGCCAACCTCCCCCAATCAAACATGAAGAAGAAAGGGGCTTCCAAATGGAATAGTTCTTCAAACAGGTGAAATTGACAATTACACTTTATGAATCCCACGCCCATTACACAGACTGTTTGGAAGGGCAGCTAATAATTTATGTTTTGTGTTGGACTCAAGGTAAAAAGCAATAACTGAGACAAAATATGAGTATGAAACACAGACTTTCCCAGCTTTCAACAACAAAGCTGCCAGATAAGTGGAGGTAAGACCAGAATAGCATCAAATAATTTAAGTTAAAGCCGATTTAACTGAATGCACACGGGCGCACTACAAATTTGCACACTAAGCCAGTAAGCGAGCAGAGCGGCTCAGCAGTGAGGGAAGAGTTAAGAGCCCGCCCGGCTCCGCTACTTAGCCAATGCTGCCACCTGCTGGCCACCGCCGGTACAGCCTGCGTCCGCCCAAGGGACTCGCACCGCCTTTGCCTTTGAGCACAAGAGGCAAAAGGCACTAATGAAAATCACAGACGATCTAAGACAGCAGCAGACACACTCCAGCGATGGGATGGGACCCTGGAAGCGAAAAATACCTACATGCACTGTTATTTGTTTGCTCGGTGACAAGACCTGTTCTACACCGGGAGCTACAGAAACACTGACCGAGGCTTACATGAACATAACCCAGGTTGGCCATGAAAAAGGAAATACAAATTTCTAACTACTCAGCTCTGTTAGGCCAGGAGGGAGAGAAAGTACTTTATTTGCCCCATCAAAGAGGAAAAGCACCAAAACAATTTGTGTCTCCTATCCGTTTAGTGAATTTCTAATGTCTCCAGTCAGCCTCCATAATCACAAGGCAGTCTTATCTTCACATACCCTCAGGCCTGCTAGAAAGAGAACAGTATAGGTTAATGCCATGTATTTGGATACAGCGCAGTTCAAGATCAGTTGTGCTACATTTGAAATTCTTATCAACAACATGCTAGAAACTAACTCACTTAGGCCTGCCTCACATCGCCTCACCTCCCTGGAATAACATAAAGCAATAGCAACTCACACGTGCACACACACTCATACTGCAACTGCCAAAAAAGCATTCCCAAAATACATTAAAAGCATCTTACTGGAAAGTTGTGCAGCAAAGGCTGACTATAGCAACTTCAGAGAACTTCATCCCAATCAGCAGTTTCCCAAAAACAAGGAGCCGGCAGCTAAGTTTTGGCTTTCCTCGCAAATTAAACTGTAGCCAAATTCTAGCAAGTGCCTGCAGTAAACATTAACCTCCCTCTACTACTCCCCAGTCACTGAGGGTAACAAGCAAGTCTTTTTCAGGGGCTCCTACAAATGCTCCTGATCAAAACATGATCTTGTTTCTACCTTTGAGAGAAAAATCAGTAGATCTGGTCTGTTCTCCCACTAGCGTTTATTAATATTCATAGAATCACAGAATAGTCAGGGTTGGAAAGGACCTTAAGATCATCTAGTTCCAATCCCCCTGCCATGGACAGGGACACCTCCCACTAAACCATGTCACTCAAGGCTCTGTCCAACCTGGCCTGGAAAACCGCCAGGGATGGAGCATTCACAGCTTCCTTTGACAACCCATTCCAGTGCCTCACCACCTTTACAGTAAAGAACTTCCTCTTTATATCAAATCTAAACTTCCCCTGTTTAAGTTTGTCCTATCACTACAGTCCCTAATGAAGAGTCCCTCCCCAGTATCCTTATAAGCCCCCTTCAGATACTGGAAGGCTGCTGGGAGGTCTCCATGCAGCCTTCTCTTCTCCAGGCTGAACAGCCCCAACTTTCTCAGCCTGTCTTCATACAGGAGGTGCT
>WYDI02024651.1:0-17069 GCA_009867235.2 Psittacus erithacus | reverse complement strand
GAGCAGCAACTGAAAACATTGGTGTTATCAGCACTGTTCCCAGGCTGAAAGTCAAAAACACAGCACTGCACCAGCTATGAAGAAGGAGAATAATGACTGCTACTGCTGAACCCAGGACACCCCCACACCACCCTGCCCTAAAAAAATCTATAAAATTAAAATATCTTTTGGAATAATGCAGTCAAAAACAAATGTCATGAAATACAGTCTCAAAAATATGGATATAAACATTTATACAGACCAATTAATTTTATTAAAATGATGTCTAAAAAATATCAGACAGATCAGCCACTGTACAAACAACAATGTAAGTTAGTCTCATTTTGGTGCCCAGCAAGGTCATGGAAAAGACCTCCAGGAAACTGTGCTAAGGCACATGGACAATAAGGATGTTATTTGTGACAGCCAACATGACTTCACTATGGGCAAATTGTGCCTGAAAATGGCCTCCAATGATATGGCCACAGCATTGGAGTATAAGGGAGGAGCAACTGATATAATCTACCTGGATTTGTGCAAGCATTTGACACTATCCTACTGTTCTGGGTTCAGCAGTAGCAGTCATTTTTCTCCTTCTTCATAGCTGGTGCAGTGCTGTGTTTTTGACTTTCAGCCTGGGAACAGTGCTGATAACACCGATGTTTTCAGTTGCTGCTCAGTAATGTTTACTCTGACCAAGGACTTTTTGTGTCTCATGCTCTGCCAGGGAGGAAGGGAAGCCAGGAGGAAGCAGAGACAGGACACCTTACCCAAACTAACCAAAGAGGTATTTCATACCACAGCACGTCATGCCCAGTATATAAACTGGGGGCAGTTACGGGGAAAGATGAGATCACTGTTCAGGTCAGGCTGGGTATTGGTCTGTGGGTGGTGAGCAGTTATATTCTCTTCCCTTGTTATTTCCCTTGTCATTATTATTATTGGTGGTAGCAGTAATGGTTTTGTGTTATGCCTTAGTTACTGCTCTTATCTCAACCTGTGGGAGTTACATTCTTTTAATTCTCCTCCCTAGCCCTCTGGGAGCAGGGAGGAGGAAGGGGGGGAAGTAAGCAAGTGACTGCGTGGCTGAGTTGCCAACTGGGCTTAAACCACAACACCACTCAACATTCTTGTCTCGAAACTGGAGAGCCGAGAATTGAATAGATGGACCTCTCAGTGCTTTGAGCACTCTGGTCTAGTGGAAGATGTCCCTGCCCATCTCGGGGGTGTTGGAACTAGATGATCTTTAAGGTCTCTTCCAACTCAAACCATTCTATAACTGTATGATGTGTCATATCACAAGGATTGACATCACACTTTCCAAATGTGTTCTGAAGGGGCAAACAGTAAGAGACAAAGTGTATCAGCTTCAGTATTCTTGGTGTCTTTGTCTCTTAATTAATATTTTTCACACAGTATGAAACAGTATGACTTAGTAAAAGATCAATAAGAGAAGTCAAATGTCACTAGGAATTACATCTTTATTTACTTTTTAAGCTGGTAAGGCTTTATATTTCTACACTGACAAACTGCAAGAGATTATGAAGCTTTTCCTTGGAATCATAATCATCGCAGTGGATTCAAAAGACCTTTCTAACAGTAAAAAAAAAAAAATCAAAATAGGAGGAGCTTTCTGTAGTGTAAAGAGAAAATTCAAGAGACTGAAATCCAAGTAACTGCTTGTTATAAAAAGATAAAGAAGAAATAAAAAAGTCTTCCATTGTCAATGAAATATTTCATCATACATTAAAATTGCATTGCTCTGTTAGGTGATCTAGCCTTTTTGCCCCAGAAGGTGAAATTTAAGCACACTTTTCCTGCGTATCTATATATGCCCACAAAAGCATGTATTGCAATGTTCAATATGTTTGTTATACTTCATGATCATTAAAGTATTCTGTATGACTTTCCAAGTCGTTGAAACAACATTCGGTCTATTTTTAAATCTATAAATTAAGTTTAATTAATTATATTAGCAGTACATATTTTTGGACTTGAATATAACACTAATGGTAAGCTCAAAAGGCAAAAAACCAACCGACTATCCACTTGCTAATTGCTACTATAGCAAACGATACTTATCAAATACTGTTGCTGTATACATTTATACATACTTGCATATACAGATAAACACAAACTCACACACACAAACACAAACTCACGCACAGCTCTGTGTCTCTTTTGTGTATTATACAAAATCTAAGGGGTTTTAATACTGTAGGGTTTGGAGTTTTTTTCAAGATAGCCTAGAAGATATATCGAAATTTTCAGACAACTTCAGAGTTCACTGGAATAAAGTTATGCCCAGAACACTCTGGCAAACCTTTCCTATGGTGTTTAAATTTAATCATAAAAATCAGTTTTCATATTACATCATGCTCATAACGAATATTAGTTTGGGCGATTCAGAGAAACATGAGTTTTCAGTTCTGTCATTCCAAGTCTGGGAGAACATCAAGCAATTAGAAATCATGAAAAGTCAGAAGAATAGTACTGCTCATTTGTTCAGCATAAACAGAAATAAAAATTACACTTCTGCACTATTTTTTTCCAATTATTTTTTAGCTCTGACATTAAAATCATATAAAACAAATTTATTCTTGCTGCTGCATTTTTC
Organism: Psittacus erithacus; assembly: GCA_009867235.2. NCBI lineage: Eukaryota > Metazoa > Chordata > Aves > Psittaciformes > Psittacidae > Psittacus > Psittacus erithacus. The sequence continues at coordinate 14,473 of WYDI02024651.1, read as the reverse complement.
AGGTCATGAATGTATCTGGAACAGATAACACAATACTATTTCTTTTTTTTTTTTGGTATCACAGTGGATGGGAAAAAGTTGGAAGCTAATAATGTGTCACATCCCACTCATCTAGCACTGACAGCATAAGCTTGTGGCAGATGGATTCCAGCATACACCTGTTGTGAGTGTTCCTAATATTCTCAGATCTCACATGCAGCTAAGACATGAGGTGGAACTGATCTGTGGCAGATTAGTAGAGGTTATAAAAGTATGGTAACAGTATAGAAAAAGTGGTTGTACTCCATGAATTTGCATGTTTGAAAGGATAACACCTAGTATAATATTTAAAACATTATTAATTAACACAATGGGAGAATACTGTCATGGGAAAAAAGATATTGTAGCTGCTGCCAAACTGATTTGCCATTTTAAAAAAATAAAGACAAAACAGGGCTTTTTGACAGTCAGGAAAAATGCTTTTGCTATAGTACAGAGAAAATGGTTAGGATAAGAAAACCTATTACAGTGCAAAGACACAATAATCTGGATTTTTTTAGAGCTTTCTGATTATTCAGATGGAAATTTTTTTGTAACATTAGTGTGGTTTTTCGATTTTGATTTTTTAATTGTTGTTGCAGTCTGCATGGTTGGAAATTAAGTATGAAATTCTTTATTACCTTTTTTTTTTAATGAAGGGCAAATTGTCCAGTGCTTTGAATCAGATTTTCGGAACACAACTGAGGATGGGTTTTACAAAAAAACTCCTCAATTCCTTCAAGGTTCACAAACAGGGACACAGTCTAAAATTATCAACATCTGCATGTTTTTATTATGATATCATCTGGAAGATTTAAAAATAATAAAAATAAAAAGAACCTCATCACTGATCCTGCTGAGTTACTGATGCAGTGTATGTTTGTTCTATTTCTGCAATATTTCAAAAATTACATTGAGTTAAAAAAGGCACTGAGAGTGTTCTTGAAGCATCAGTGAAATGAGGCTTAGTATAGTAGTTAGTCTTTAGAGACAGGACAGACGTATGTCCTCAGTTAAGTAGTGGAGTTTAATAACAAGTCTGTTCATCCTAAGCATAGAAAAGAAAGACTTGCATTTCAATTTACTTTTTAAAGATCACATCACTCTTTAAAATTTCATTGCTTGTTCTTTTCTCTTCAACATAAGTTTCCATTTCCCTAGAATGCATCATTAATTACTATAATCTTTATCATTTTGTTGAAATGCTTATCAGCGGCTTTGATACACCTCAGTTTAAGTTCCTTGGTGTTTTAATAATTTGATACAACTTTGCACATATCCAAATTTAGATAACCATAACTTGAAACTCAGGTTTCTATTCTATTTGCACAAAGAAAATATCATTTCTGCTGTTTAGAAGGATGCTGATAATCCATTCTTCAAGTGCCAAGATGCTAAGGAATCCAGGATTTGTAGCTAGAGCATTTAAGCTATTTCAAAGACAGGCTTCTGAAGCACAGGGGTTATCTCTGTCTAAGTTTTAGACAGCTTCCAATGCTTCAATATCACGTGAGGTTTCTTCAGTATCTTTGTTTTTCAGAACAGGAAAATCAAGCAATTGTAGTCCTATTAAAAAAAAAAAAAAAAAATCAAGAGAGAGTAAATCTGTATAACTGAATTAAATCTATCTTTTTTTTATTTTTAATGTGCTTAACAGTGATATCTTTACACATATGTTTTCCTATATACTCCATGAAGTCCACACATCTGTATTTCAAATCATAGTTGGACAGGCAGGGAGAACTGCAGAGTGGAATTAATATTTGCTCCACACAGTCCTCTACACATATCCATGTTAGAACTCTGTCAATTTATTAATTCAAGCTATCACTGATTTCTAATCTGATGCAATTGACAATGTAATTGACGGGGTGCTACATAAGTTCCTCTAGGATCCTCTTTCCATGAAAAGTCAGATGAGGTGAACTTTTGAGGTCCCATCCAACATGGACTGTTTTATGATTCTATGATTCTGTATACTACTGATTCTACCTTTTCTTATGCTTTCCACAATAGATGAAGTATGCTGAAAGTCATGATACTCCATATTATTGGAACAGAGAGTGGTACGTATTCATCTTACCTAGCTGCAAACATCCAAATATTAGATGTTTAAACTTGAAGTGCCTATCTTCACAATCAGGTAGAAATAGATACTTTAACATATAATTGCCCCAGAGATCTTTCTTTTTGGCCTAGACTGCACTTTCAATTCTGAACAAAGTGAAGGATTAGATTTGCTAACAATAGCAGTCCCACCACATAGGAATCACTTTAAACATAGACACTTTCCAACATTCTTAATGCCTAAAATATGTTTGATTATTTAGGGTCTTGTTCTGTAAACATTCCTGCAAATACTTAACCATTTTAGATACTGAAATCAATGTCACTAACTCTCTTTTGCATTTAAGGATGTCTGCATTTCTTTTCTCGTTTGAATGTCTCCGAATTGGTCCTATTTCTTCTTATTACCTTATTTTCAGCACTGCAGAAACACTAAACACACAAACTTATATTACACTGTCAGGTGCATAAACTTCACTGGCTACTTCTTCGCCTGCAAGCCAAGGGGTAGTAGTTTCTTCTAGAGGATACAGGCCATGTCCATGTTATAAATCATTTGATGCTGGATCCCAGTCCGAACCACCCATAATGGGCTATAGTTCTAAGATGAAATTATAATGTTTTATAAGTTTCTTTCACTATAAAATGCCTGAAATGATAACTAAGCAAATCCAAGTGCTGTTTTTCTAGTAGAAAACTAATGACATAGCTTATATGACAGAGTGTTATATAAGGCTGCCAGGATTGCTAGAAGGGCACTGGAGGATTGTGTAGATTGAAGAAGTATAAGCATTATACACTCCCAATTATAATAACCATAGTGAAGGTTGGTTTTTTTCCCACTGGAAACCTGCTCTTTAACTTAAAAATTTAGTCTGGGAATAACCACTCCTACAGTATGAATCATAAGGTGCTCTGGGTATAGAGAGCTAAGCTCTTTGGCAGCAAAGGTAGCTTTTTTGATATTGAGCTCTTTGCATAAAAATATATTTGCTTCATTAGTTAGGAATGAATCCTTTCAAGTAATAGTTTCTAAATGTGAAAAAGGAACATGCAATATATGATCCCATCTAACCAACCTCAAACACCATTACCTAAAGAAATTTCTAAGTTCGTCTACTCTGAATATAGGCCAAAAGAAGAACCTCTTTCATTTAATTTTCAATTTGTAATGAATTAAGGCTTCCCACAAATGATCAAAACGTCTTTTTCATCTTGCAGTGCCAAATACTCTTGTAGTGTGGCCTTGGATCTGCTCCAGTTATTTAATTAAATTTTCAGTCCACAGGAAAGAGCCTAGAAAAGACATCGTTATAGCTATTTGTTACAGCTCTCGCTCATGTTCTGGGAAACACGTTTGTACCTTTGTCCAGCTGGTACTCAGCTGGTCATAAAATGTAGAACAACTTCAACAAGAATACATGTAGAGAGAAACCTGCCTTTTGGAAAACAGATGAGTCTGTTTCTGGACAATATATTCTCACAGCATATGTGAAAGTGGGTCCAACTTATTCTGCAATAGGACAAATACAGGGCTAAACCTGACAGTGCAATTGTTTGCCACTCATGACAATAAACTAAATGGGTTCCTTAAATGCTTTTTTTTGTTTTCACAAAAATCTGCTTTAGGATTACTTCTGAAAATGGAAGAGATTACCATTAGCAAAGAGGGAGATTTCACTGTGAAAAGACACCCCTTTTCCAGGGTCAGTTCTTTGGAGTTTAATAATTCTTGTTTGCAAGTTGTGGCAACGTATGTTAAGACTTCATCTCCCTAAGTCAAATTACTTTCCTCAAATAATATTGGTCCTTTTTTTCATTATGGTCTGTGTCACAAAAAGTCAAGCTGAGACTTTCTTGTAAAGGAATATAATATCATTGACTTGCATAAGGGAAAGCAGACAACGTGCTCTGTCAAGATTAATTGTCTACAGAAAAAAAATATTTTTATTCCTTTGAATTATTTAAATTTTACTGTCTTTCAACTTCCCCTTGAGTTTCTTTTCTTTCAAATTATTTAGATTTCTCTCAATTTTTTTTCAACTAGGCTTGACTTTAATATTAATAAATAAAAACATCAGAAGCAAATTCTGCTGAAACAAAGCTGAATATATCTGCAAAATTTGTCATCTGGACATTAAAATTGAATAGGTGGATTGCCCAGACACATGATGAAGTAAGCAAGCTTGCAAGAACTGATATAAAAACTGGGTCTACATAGGTTTTTTTTATAGACAAGTAGCTATGATTTCTGCCATTACTCGTAAAAAGTCAAGAGCTTTGTACTGACCTGGCAGTGTGGGCGCTCAGGGCTTCCCCAAGCTTGCCTTGGCATAATCTGCTTTCAGTGCACAATAGCAGACAAAGGTGATTGATATTACCTTTTATAATAAGAGTATTATTAATGTGCCTGTGAGTGATAGTACAACTGTAACAGGATTATAATAATTTTTGCATTTTTATTATAACGTTAAAATATTAATTTGTTTTCAATAGATTCTTAGCTTCATATAAACTATGTGTTCTTTTTCACCCACAAACAGATTTTGAGGTAACTTTGTGGTGAATATTTGTAGGCTTTTTTAAAAAGCATTTCTTTAATGGACCTCCATTCAAGTGAACATTTAAAGACCACTTAAGTTCAACCATGATATTGTGCTTGAAGTGTTTTTTCAGAATGTATTGCAACATTTCATCTAGAACTGACATTGCACCTCATTCAGCATCATTCGTCAGTGTCAAAAGCTTTACTGCATACCTTCTTAAAAAAAAAAATAAATAATTAGCCCTCCAGCAATCATAAATCTTGAGAATTTCTTAGATTTCAAACATATGATATATTCTGTCTATATTTCTAATGTTGCTGAATTCTATATGAGAAAAGCACACTATTAGCTATTTTAATATGAATCTACTCTCATCTAGAAGCTAAAGATATGCTATTTTTTCTCTTTTGTAGATGAGAAACTAAGGTGCAGAAATGCCAGTTTGGCTGGCAGGGTCAAGTGTCTGAAATAGGAGATGGACCTGTAGTTGAGTCTCTGCATTCATTGCCGTATATAGCCAGACATATATGCAGAAATCAGAAATACATGCTTATTAAAACTAAACTGCATTGATATCAAACATGGTAATATTTGTTCAAATAAAATTTTGATTAAAAAATATTCATAAAATATCTGCTAATTTTAATGTCTTCTAGATCCTTTGCATGCAGAGAGCTGCTTTGATCACACTTATGTAACTATGAATGAAAGCAAACATGATTGGTACACAAACTTCAGTATTTGGCAAGCAGGATAGTAGGGAGAACTTTAACAGAGATAAAACTAGTCAGAAACCTGATTTTTGGACATGGTACTCAAAGGTCACAGAGCAAAATAAAAAAGCATCTTGTGAAATATTTTCAACAGTTAATAAATACTAGGTTTTTTGAGCACGAAAGTGTATATTTTTTTACCTACAGTCTCCCTAGATATTGAATGTGTTCAATAGCAAAGGACATCTTATCCAGAAATGTAATGTTCATTTATAATTTAAATTCAGCTAATTAAACCATGTTAATAAATTCTACAAAATTTTTTGACTTTACCTTTTTTTATATGCCAATGTGTTAGTATCGTATGCATTATTACATGAAGAAACACATTAAAACTTGCAGCAGACACACAAAAGAATTCTTACAGGCTTGCTTTTGTTGATATAAATAGCCACAGAGATGGCTATCAAATATTTCTATATAAAGTTTAGTTTAATTTTGGGCTTAGACAGCAGTAATTCCAAAATATTGATTTTTATTTTGTGGGCGTGATGCATTTTTTCTATTTTTTTTCAAATGAATATGTCGCCAACTAGAATTTATTTCTATGGAAACAGCCAAGTTTTATTTAATTCATTGAAATGATTGCAAAGTTTACCTTAAAAATATTAACTATTCAGTTTTCCTTATTTGTGGAACTATTAAAATGTGAATGATGATTATTAAACAATAAAATACTAGGTATCAAATTACGTAAGCTCATTGCTTTTGATTCTTGGTAGGTTTTTAAAAAAAGAAAGATGTTTAGAGCTTTACATGTAAATTTTGGTTTGTTTACAAAGGAATGTTAAAAATCCTTGGCTTTTATATTTATCTTAAGACATGGTGTGCCTGGAAATGCAGGCTAAGCATCATTTCTTCAGACTAGAAGATGGTGTGTAGCTGCACCTCGTATCCAAATCTTGGAACGGAAACTGTGCTTTCAGTGTCATGTGCTATACTGCAGTTCATCATACATGAAAATTAGTGAATTTGCTAAGTTTTAGATCCATGAAACCCAGTATGTTCCAGCTTCACCTTTCAAAATCAATTTCATAGGAATATACAGAGGATCCTTGCAAAGTCCAGTAAAGAGTAACAAATAGACTCATTTTTGTTTCATCATGGTGCCTTGCCTATTCATTGTGAGGATCACTGGATTTTACTGTAAGCAACAGTAACTGTAATATAATGAAAAAAACATTCTTTTAAGTAATGGAATACAGCAAGTTTTTGGTTTGGTTTGTTTTGGGATTTGGTTTGTTGGTTTTGTTGTTTGCTTTTTAAATACACTTGCTATCTATATTTTTCTTCCTATTTGTGTCTTATAATTAAAGCCATTTTATGCACTATTTATTCTTTTACCTTTCTTATTGAGATCCAGAAAGAATCCTACATGTCCTCCAGTGCAGAACAGGCATGAACTAATATACACCTCCTGAAACACATTTTAAGACCCTTATCTCTGAAAAAAACAGGCCTACATCCATTATACCTCAGAATATGTAGTCTCAATATAACCTAGTCAAACCACCCTCATGAATATATACAAATACATAGTTGGAAAAGCTGTTATTTTCTCTGCTTTTCATAGACTTCTCTTTTTGTTTTAGACAACTTTCAGAATAATAGTAGACATGCACAAGCTGGAAGTCTGATGTTTTACTTCCATGAAGAAACAAACCCTCATCACTTAATACTGCTGGCAGAAGCAGCAGGAGAAACTGTATATCTGGCTGTTAAAATTGCTAGAATTACAGTTTAAAGTTTAAAAATAACAAATCACTTAACATCTTTATCAGTATGTTTTCATTTTTTGATGTACTTATGGACTTCTATTTTCTATCTTGGACTTTTCTTTTTTTTTTTTTTTTAATTGTAATGTTAGATTTCCTATGGAGCAAGCTTGAATTTTATAATATTTGCTCCTAACTAAAAAAAACAAAAAAAGAGAAAAAAAGAAAAAATATTGTTAGGTATTTTTCTGAACTCCATAACACAATACAAAAGGGTTTATCAAGATAAAGATATTCAAACACATTTAGGTACGGCTTGATGCACATGTATTTTATTTTTAGTTTCTACTGCCCAGAGATGAAGGTTTCTGCTTTTTTCCAATGCCATAGGTGTCTCTAAAAACTGTATTGGAAATAAATAAAAACAAACAAAAAAAAGTGTTTGTGACATCTGAAGAGAATGTGGTCTAATGTGCTATAGTTTTACTAGCTTTAACAAAAAGGTCATGACCAGCACCATGCCAAAGGGTCAGCAGACTAATAAAACTGAGGCTCACAGTTTTGTATTGCTCATTGGCCAACAGATATCCTGAGACTGATGCATTGTATTTTTCCTCAACAGCTGCCACTTTTATTACTTGCCACTGCATGATATAGCCCAGTGTATATCAGGTTATATCAAAGCAAAGCTGTACACATCACCATCACCTGAAACCATATTTTTTTTAATTTTTATATATAAATGACATCACTACTGTGTGTTGATGGTGGGCTTTGTAATAAGGTTTGAATTAAAGTTTCACTCACTGCAGGAAAATTGCATTATGAATTTTTCATTGATACAAAAAGAGATTCTGTTTTCTGTAGTTAATCATATGAAGGGGAGATTTTTATTTATTTATTTTATAAAAGAAATATCTTTTTGAAATTGTACATTGCTGGTTTTATGCTTGAAAAATTTGAGCTTTCTGAACAGTATTTGGTTTTCAGAATGTTTTCTTTTTCTCTTCAATAGACCTTATAGAATGGCACTTACAGTGTGATTCTTAAGTTGCCCCTTTCTCTTTGTTATTCAAATTGCCTTTAGTTTTTTTCTTGTGCCAATTTCTGTTCAAATTGCATTAGTGTCTTACAACACAATTTTATCCCTACAAGTCCAAACCCCAGCTACTTAACAATAGAATAAGGAAATCTTATGCTTTTGTCTCAGTTATATCATACCAGCAGAGACACAAAAGATGTTATATAACTAGATCTTTATTTAAAGCATCTGGGAATTGATAATATTTGCTACGCAAATTCTATATCAAGATCCTATACCAAATTCTACACTAAAAATAATTTACCCTGAAAAAGCAGTCCTATGTATCTGCCACAACATCCTAGCTAGTCTCATAAATTAATTTAGGACCTCACAGACATAGTAGAAAATGAAAATTAAGGAACAGGGAAAAACATTGTTCTCCTGCCTCAACAAAGACTATACTCCATTCCTCAATTTCTTTAGGACATGAATTCTGCTAGACCTGTTTTCAGGTCCAGCTCTTAAAAGAACTCTTTCCATATGGCACAAAAACTGCTGGAAACTGTCATGTGTCAGAAGATCATGAAGTATGTGTGACTACCTCTTCTGTAGCAGCTGCCATTTCCTACAGTTAGTAAGGCTCCTTTTTAGTGCACTCCTTGTCAGTCATATTACTGAATATTTACAAAATCTTCAAGCAGGCAGTCTTCAAGCTTGAAATCCATTAACTGAAATTCTGCCCACATTTAATGCACCAAACCAAAGCAAACCTCAAATAAAAAAAAAAACAACAAAAAACCAAAACAAAACTGAAACAACCCAAGAAACCCCGCAAAAACCAACAACAGTACAAAAAACAATCACAAAAAGACAACACAACTTTCTGCTGCTTAATGAACTTCAACATTTAAGAATATTCAACTGATAGAGCATCCCTGTATTCCTTGCCATTTAAATCACCTCTCTTTTTAAATCCTCTGTAATGTATCATAATCACCTTAGCTGGGCTGTCTTCTTACTTGCTTCTCTCTTTGTTTCTGCTTTTTGTTGTCTTTTTTTTTTTTTTTTAGATTAGACTTGCCTCACAGCTGGAACTTAACACAGATTCAAAAATGCTAATTAGTGCAGTTACTGGGAATCCAGATATCAGGTTTTGAGACTCATTCACTAGCTCACTTTTTCTTTCTTCCTAGGCTGATTTCTAGAAGCATTGATTCTAAAGGATGTGGCTCAAATTCCTCTTCCTGCAGTTGCAAATATTTACACTGTAATACAAGAAAACAGACATAAAAAATTAATTCTTCACTATGAGGATAGTGAGACACTGGAAGAGGTTGCCCAAAGAATTTGTTGATGCTGCATCCCTGAAAGTATTCAAGGCCAGGTTGGATGGGGCATTGAGCAGCGTGGTCTAATGGAAAGTGTCCCTGCCCATGGCAAGGAGGTTTGATCTAGGTGATCTTTAAGGTCGCTTCCAACCCAAACTGATTATATGATTCTATGAAAACTAATTTTGCGTTAATGCCTAGTTCCTGAAGGAAGCTTACAGAAGGCACTAATGAACCAGTGATGTACCAAATGTAAAATACAATGTCTACATTTTCAGCCTGCTATTCCAAAAATTCAGCTATTTGATCCTGAAGGAAGGGACAACAGGTGGAGTTCAGTACATTCGGAAGTGAATTATTCTTCATAATAAAGTGTATCCATATAGCAAGATTACGTAAGTTTTCATTATCTACAGTCATAGCTCATGTGACTCCTTTCTAAATCTAATCCCATGTAAATGTCATCCTGTTTGTCAGTAGATCTTGATCAACATTTGATGTTGATAATTTTTTATTAATCTGAAATAATTACCATTTTTCCCCAAAGAAAAAGTGCTCTTATATTAACAGCAGCTAGCAATTGAATTGAGTTTATTAACTTGAAGCAAATTCTACTATCCGTACCTTTTTACAGTATGAAGACATCCTGATTTCAGTCTTGAAGGAGGTCACTGTTACATTCAGATGAAAAAGTTTGTTTTGTGAAAAAGGCTCTTTTATTCAACAGATGTTTATTTTTAGAAACAGTGCACTTGCAAGTCTTTTGGATGATTCCTGAATTAAGATAAATTTCTTAAAACAGTAGACTTTGAAAAGACTCAAAACACAAGAGAATTTTTTGAGGAGTGGTTTTTCTCCTTGTCTGTTTTGGGGAGGTTGCTTTTTTTGCTGTTAGGCAATTTCAGCCTAGTTTTTAGTTTGTCTTATTTTCTTTAAGAAGGTGGATGAACCAAAAATTCAGTTATTCACTCTGCTTTAACACTGCCATGAGGACATGAAAAACTCTTATAGATATGTATCACTACCAGCACCTCTAATGAAAATACTTTAGAAACTCAAACTTGGTGTTTCAGGAACACATGCAATTTAGCACTAAGTCTGTAGTTAGATCTCTGTTCCTTCTTTCATTCTAGTACATGCAGGCTTATTAAGAGGTTATCTGCTGAAAGACTGAAAAGCCTTCTAATATTTACCAGATAATTCCAAGTTAAAACAGTCATTTGATTATGAAGTTTTAAAAATAATTCCTAAGTACTTCAGTTCTGGTGTGAAAATAAAAGATGTATACACTCATTAATTTACTTCCTTGGGGCTTTTATTCTCCCAACGATACCATTATTATGAACGTCAATGCTCATGTCTTCCTAACTGTGACTAGATGGTGAATTTTCAGCAGAAGGTACCTTCCCAAAGCAAGACATTCAGAACTGAAAATAGGACTGTTAGTTCTAGTGCTCATCATCTTCTTTTTTATTCCTCTAAAAAAAGAAATAAATTAGAGGCATATAATGTCTTTATCTAGGAGTAGTCTGATTTAAATGTCTGAGTGTCTACCTTGCTTATGCATAGGCCCTATTTAGATGTCTAGCTTATATTCAGACACTGCGGTGATGCAGCCATGTGTCTAAATATTTCCGCCACTGTCTGAAAAAGCATGAATTCTAAGTGAAGCCCAAAGAAAGGTTAAGAACAAACTTTTGAGCTTGCAGTGGTTTGGCCATGAAAAAAAGAGCACCTGCTTTACATGTCTAGTGAGTCGCAGACAGCATGTACAAGGAGAGAGAAGAATGAGACGGAAAGGAGTTTCTGGCTTTATCTTACGTGATTTTCTTTTCTCATTTGTCTTTCTGTGAAACTTCAGTTTAGAGAAGGTGTTACTACATACAAGTGTCGTGGTTTAAGCCCAGCTGTAACTCAGAAAATCACTCACTCTCTCTCACTCCCCCTTCCCACTTTGGCTCCCAGAGGGATGGGGAGGAGAATTGAAAGAATGCAACTTCCATGGGCTGAGATAACAGTCCAGTAACTAAGTTATAACACAAATCACTGCTGCTACCGCCAATAATAATAATGATAAGGAAAATAACAATGGAAGAGGATACAATCGCTCACCACCCAGCCCGACTGAGCAGTGATCTAGCCCTTCCGGGGAGCTCCCTGTTTACATCCTGGGCATGATGTGCTATGGTATGGAATACCTCTTTGGCTAGTTTGGATCAGGTGTCCTGTCTTTGCTTCCTCGCAGCTTCCCTCCTCCCTGGCAGAGCATGAGGCTCAGAAAGTCCTCAGTCAGACTAAACATTTGAGCAGTAACTAAAAACATCGGTATTATCAGAGCTGTTCCCAGACCAAAAGTCAAAAACACAGCACTGCACCAGCTACGAAGGAGGAGAAAAATAATGACTGCTTCTGCTGAACCCAGGACAACAAGTTAGGACACAGAAGAAGATAGCCCTAATTTCAAAGGGAGAAATCAAGTTAGAAATGTTACAGGCTGCATCTGCACAGTCATATCCTAATATAATCTGAGTTCAGTGTGAACTAAGTGACTTGAGAAGTGGGATAAATAATGAGAGGGATTTGGAGGTGTTGGGTTTTTTTTTTACCAGTATCACTGACATGATACAATTGTGAAAGTCCTGTGTAAACCTGGAGTTGTGGTAATATGGTGTAAAAACTCTGCCAGTGAACAAGAGACATGAAAAAGCACTTTCACATTTACTTACCTATCATAGCATTGGCCAAAAGACAGAGCATTCTTTTTCCACAGTTAAATTGTTATTTTCTGCTGTAATTGTAGTTTGGTAAGGACTATACAGCTTAAAAAATTTTGGACCACAAATCCATGTCTTTCTTATGGAACAGGGCATTCTTCATGTGGTTAGGAATAGTTTTGAGGAGGAGTTCTGTTAGAATTCCTGCTTTTTTCTCATACAAATAACAGTAGTATTCTTTAGGTTTAGAAAAATAATTTTAAAGGTGTCTGCATTAGTCTAAAAGCCACCTTAGAGCATTTTAACCACTGTTGGTCATCTATCTTGTTTCTTTGGAACAACAAGGTTGAGATCAGAAGGTATGTCATTCTGGTTTTATATCTTTACATGCTTTAAAATTTGCCACTTGAGTGTAAGCTTTAGCACTTTAATGTCTTAAAAGAAAACTCTCTGCCAATCCCTTTTTTGTCATGATTACTCAATCTGAAATCATTTGACTGAATTTACATATAACAGTAAAGCCCTATAGTAAAGACCTATAGCAGTAAAGCTTTGATCTTGCTTTTTCAAATGGCTGTACTTGAAAAAGGCAAGAACTGTGCTTTGGTACTAAACACACCACTATTGTGGTTTCCAGTTATTTGTATTTATGTAGTGTACATTTTCTCATCTGTTTTCCGTCTTCCATATGTAGAACAAAAACTCGACTTACCGCTTACTATGTACACATGCAGCCCTCATCCATTACTGAAATATAATCTTTTTTTTTCAAACATATTTTAATTTTCAATACAAAAAAGCACAAATAGTGGTATGTTATACATAATACTGGCTTAATTTCATGAATTTCTTGAATAACTAAATATTTCATTACAAGCAGAAGATAAGTAGTGCTATTACTCATCATGAGTATTTTGGAAATACAAAACAGCAGAGGAGTTGTACATTAAGGATATGAATCTGTTAATTAGCTTTCTAATGGAATTCACTCAGTAACAATTCTATATTCAATATATGACCCATTTGTTATTTCAATAGTGCCTTGGAACTATACAAAGTGGGTTGCACAATGTAGGTGTAGTAACGAAAATACTTATTTTGCCTTTGTCTGAGGCTTTCAGTACCTAGGAAAAGGAGTTTGCCTACCTGTGCATTTTCTAGTATTGACCATATGAGTAAGGAGGAGTATCACAACCCAGCCATACATCACAAGAACATTGAGATCAATGAAAACTAGACTTAATTCTGTGGGCATATGCTTTTTTTTTATTCATGTCCAAGGAAAGAAGGTGCTCTGAAATACAAGAGGACAGATGTTACTCCTAAAGTTTACTGTGGCAAACCAGACCAGACAGAGTCTATAGAATAGGTTATTCACTCTGATCCTAATTTTATAGGTTTGTGCTACTTTTTTATGTTAATGTAGAATTCCACACTCTGCTGTTATCTTCTGACAAAAGTCTGGCCAGAAGTTGCAGCCTGGGAGCACATCAGATATAATACTTCCATTTCAACTCCTAATATTGTTGATGTTGATCATAAACTTTTGCCTTTATTTTTTTGTCCTCCATGATTACAGTTTCTGTCAGCTTCATTATATTCAGTTAACACAAAACAGTGAAGCTGTGCCCTCTAGCCACAATCTCATGGTTTTCTAAAGCAAGCAGGTTTAATTAATAATAATTATACTGCTAAATGAGGACATTTGAATTGTGCTGCAAAAAGTACAGTTCAAGAAGACTGTCATCTGAACTGATAAAATGGTAAGTGAGCTTAATTAAGTGAACTTTTATGTTTGAGGTTTTTTAGATTTAATTATCAGTAATTATTTATCTTGGATACATGTAATAGTGCACTTTTTATATTTCTGATTATTTCAGCCATTATCTGTAGAGAAATACTAGTAATTGAACACTGACTATTTTAGGCACAGAGCTAAATTTCATTCAGGATATCTTTTGATCTGAACTTGATATAATTTGAGTTTGTTATGCTGCAAATAATGTATGTATATGTGTATAGCAGTTGTTATTGTTGTTGTATAGGTTAAGCCTTCGCCTGTCCTGGGTTCAGCAGTAGCAGTCATTTTTCTCCTTCTTAGTAGCTGGTGCCGCGCTGTGTTTTTGACTTTCAGTCAGGGAGTAGCGCTGATAACACCAATGGTTTTAGCTACTGCTTAGAATGTTTAGACTGACCGAGGACTTTCTGAGCCTCATGCTCTGCCAGGGAGGAGGGGAAGCTGCGAGGAAGCAGAGACAGGACACCTGACCCAAACTAGCCAAAAAGGT
>WYDI02024650.1:0-15191 GCA_009867235.2 Psittacus erithacus | reverse complement strand
AACATAAAAAGGACATGGAACTGTTGGAACAAGTCCAGAGGAGGCCATGAGGATGATCAGGGGCTGGAGCACCTCCCAGATGAAGACAGGCTGAGAACACTGGGGCTGTTCAGCCTGGAAAAGAAAAGCTGCGTGGAGACCTCACACCATCATTCCAGCCAGAGCCAGCTGGGACCCTGAGCAGCGGTCATGGTGACGGTCCCTTGCTGCTGCTCTGTATCACGCTCACAGCAATCTCAGGCTGTGATGAGACTTTGCAGTTACCCACGCAGTAGCTGTGCTCTGCCCTTTCTCCTTCTTCCTCCTCCTCCCAGCGCCACTTACTTCTCCCTCCTCATGCTGTAAGTAAGGAGCTTTGTCTCTTGCCAAATCCCCCGTCTATGTTGGGGGATTGGGGTGAGCCAGGTGTAAAATGAAAATAAATCGCTAGTTCCTCCTAATAATGCCTGATTTCCTGATTTGATATCCCACATTAATTCTAATTACTCACCCAGAGTCAGGGCATTAATCAACGTGTTAAAACTTTTCCTCGCTTAGCAACACTGACGTGCCAGGCATCTGGCACAGCCGGGGCGATGGGAATTTATCTGTCACACCAGCCCCATCTGCAGCAGCGCTGTAAGGAGGGGATGCTTTCCCAGCTGGGCACAGTGAGGGGGATAAGGAACTTGCCTTTTGGGCACACACAGGTGGTGGCAGGTGGCAAACCCTCCTTGCAAAGGTGAGGACCTCGGTGTGAGGGTATCATCATCAGCATCATACAGCTTCTATGGCTTCCTCTGTTAAATGGGAATGTCCTGATAAATAATCCCTCCTCTGGAGAAGTACTCATAGATGATCCACTCATCTCATAGTCTTTAGGGGGTTTTAATACAAACAATATGAATCACCTGCTATGGAGAAAGGTGAAGAGGTAATAAGAGGGAATCGCACCTGCAATAATCCCTGATCCGCTGCCGTTGTTTTCCTGAGCAACCCCCTTCCAGGCAGGAAGGATGATTTGATTTCAGTTCAAGTTGATCTAAATCTGTAAACAGGAAGCCTTTAAATAATCCACAATAATCTCGTTTCACATTTGAGATACTTCTTTTTATTCTAAAGCAAGCTGACTGGCACTGGTCAGCAAAGCCCGGTACTTGTTTTTCACCAGCTTCCATTGTAGTTAAACCAGCTTATTAGAGCTATTATGCAATTAACATTTATTCAGATTTTTTTTCCCTTCGTGTTGAAAGGCTTACTATTGCATTTATTCACTAGCTGATTTTTTCGTTTAATTCATCAGTTGAATAAGCTTTAATTTGGATGGTAATTAACTGAAACATGTGCAAACTCAGAATCTACACTTGGGTTTATGAGCCTGCCTTACCTGTCCTAGATACAGGACAAAAAGGTCTCTCCAAATACGTCTGCATTTAAAAGCCATACCATTTATTAAAGGCAGCATTAGAGGTAGTTAATGAATTCAGCTTGCTTTTTAGCTCTAGGGTCCTTGAGGATTTTCAGCAGTATAGATTTCAACCTTGCAGATGTCACTGCTAGGACAAGGCTGGAAAATGAGCCTTCCTGCTTTTTGGGGTTTGCAGCGTTGTAAATGTGACCAAGCTCATCCTTGAACTGAAGACAGTCCTTTTGCTGCACTTACAGAGCCCACTGCTGCCAAATTCTGTGTTTCATCCCAGGTTTTGGGTGCCTCCTGAGTTGTTGGCTTAGCATTAACTTTTGAGCAGCAAAAGTGGGTTTTGTGAGTACTTACATTTACATGGGGTTTATTAACCTACGGTAATTTTATGCTCTACTTAGAGTTCCAATTCAAGAGAGTTAATTTTTAGGAGAAATACAGACTTAAAATACTCTCAATTAGCAATAATATTTAAATACATCCTGCTCCTAGGGCTCAGGCAACAGCAACCATCTGAGCTCGAGGAAGAAGCAGAGTCTTCCCACGCTCAAACCTTAAACTGTGTTGTAGCTTCACGGCATCAAACCTCACTTGTTTCTGTCCCCAGGCCCAGGCTGCAACTCCACAGTTGTCCTTCCAGCAGCAAGAAGATAAACTGAAATCCATGCTGCAGACAGCGTGCATGTGGACCCCACCACATTGCCAAAGCCTAATGAGATCAGGACACCTGCTTGCTCCCTCTTGGTATACTCCCAGCATCCCAGGGACCATACAGCCTTTTTCCTAATGGTGTCAGGCTTATAACGGCAGGTCGGAGGTTTTAAACTAATAGCCTGGCCCAGCACCTTCAGTGTGCATGGCTTTATCTGGGTGAGAATCACAGCACTGCCCTCTTGTTTCCCTCCTCTACACGCTGCAGGTCAGTGGTTTACAGCTGGGGGTCAATAGATCCCGAGAGTGCTGTGGGCTATTTCTAAGTGTATCTAAGAAAAGAAAGTTTCTTGTTAGCAGCCTTACAGTTACTCTACAGGGATTTGTGGCTCCATGGGAATATTTTTAGGAGGCATACAACTGGGAAAGCTCACAAAACTCAAGCTAAAATGGATGCATTCACCCAGGAGAGTTTTACAGCCTCCGTGTTCTAACTCCTCTCTATCCCCCGGCTAGTATGCAGAATTAATTACACTTCAGCAATGCTGGCATTGCCCCATAGCAGCTGAATTGCTGTCATCCTGCCTGGACAAACTTGTACCACAGAGCCCCTCACCATCTGCACAAGGAGGGACCACGCACAGTCCCACCAGGCAAAGAGGAAGTGGGGGCTTGAGCTGTGCCCCTGCCCAGGGAACAGCACATGAGTACTAACAGGACTTCATTAATGTGCACGGTCTGCCCCTGCCGTCTCCAGGTCTCCACGTGCCAATAAATCATCTGGTTTGGAACAAACTCGCTGGGAAGAACTATAGCAAGTCAAGCAGAGGTCTTGGGCACGGGGAACAACGGCCCATAAAGCAAACATGCAGCAGTGTGCTCAGCTGCTGGGGATGCTGCCGGCACATGTGCTCAGGAAGATTAATATGCACCGAGCAACCAGGAGTGGGGAGGGAAGCTTGCAAGATTCCTCTCATTAGTCCATTGTTCCAGATGAATTAATAACTCACAAGTTTTGCCCAGCCCTCGCTGGGTCTGCTATTAAATGGCACCAAGGATTAGTGGAGAGTTGAGTGCATGTGTATGTGAGTGGGGGCTTAAAAGCCTTTTAGACATTCTGTGGGGAGGGTGAGGGAGAGACCTGCTCCCGAGATGATGGAGTCAAGTGCAGGGTGGCAGAAGGGGAAGCCCCATCCTCTGATAGAGAGTCCCTTGTCTCTCTCTTCCCTTTCATGAGAAGATGCAGGAGGAGAGTCTGGGTGCCCCAAGCTGCAAGAGGAAATCACAGATGAATTCAAAATGAACATGCTGTGGGCAAAAGAAAGGGAGCTCAAAGGAGAATATGCATACAGGAGTAGGGAAGGAGCATGGGCAGTATGGGAAATATGTGTAGTAACAGTCAACAAGCTCCCTGCATGTACAGAGAGACTTTAGAGGGACCATTATCAACGGTACCATACCTGCAGCCAGCTCTAAGAGAAGGCAAGGTCCTTGCTGAGATGCCCCACCAGGACAGCAGCAGCCCAGCTAAAGGTCTTGTGTCTCACTCACACCGAGGGATGCACCAGGGGAGTGAATAGGGAGGACCTGCATGGACACAGCATGCCAGGAGGGCTTCAGCAAGGCTCTGATTTCAAGGTGCTTTTATTGAAGCAGAGATTAAATCACGGCAAAGCAGAGCAGGGATGAAGCAGATCCTGCAGAAGGCTCTGGGATGCCTGGCAGGGCAGCAGCTAGGAGCAGAGCCAAGTGGGAGGATTACTTCTGCAAAAGGTATTGTGTGCCAAGGGTATTTTTCATACTAATGATCACAGGCCAAACACAAAGAAGGATCTTCATGGGGATTAGGAATAACACATTGACCTTGTAACCCAAGGCAGCACTGGGACAGATCCTGCTCCATGCCCGTCTGCTTGGCAGGTACTCGCCAGGGCCAATGTTCATCCAGGTAACCCGGAGCATCCCATATCTGGACAGTTTGATTCCTATGGCAGTCTCTGTGAGCTGGGAGGAGGAAAACCAGTACCTCACCTGCACTGGTGGAAGGAAGAAATCAGCTTATGCCACTCTGACTTATTGGCCAAAGGGTCAAGGCATCTGGTTGGAGGCTCAGCAAAGCCAACCAGCTCCTTCAGCCCTGTCCTGCCAAGTCTTGCTCTCTGTTGGTGCAAAGGCTCCCTCTGGGCTTCCCAGCATATCCAAGCCCCCTGCAGCCCCTTTGTTCACCTTCTGTCCATTATTACTCATCTCCATCCTTTGTTTTCCAGTGCCAAGCAACTGCCCTTTGATTGTCCCCTCCTGTAGCTCAGAGAGGGCCATCCCTATGGAAAAGCTGTGAGCAGATGTTGTCCCTTATCGTCCTCTCTGAGATTTCTTTCCTGCCTCCTCTCCCCCACCTTCTCCTCCTCCTTTATTCTTTGACTCAAGAGCTGAAATGAAAACACCTCCTTCCCCGACAGCCCCCGAAAACAGCAGGAGGGAAACCAGCTCCGTTCTATTGATTTGCAAAAAAAGAAATACAGAGAAACGTCTTGATAGCATTGTATCAAAAAGCTGATGCTGTGCTGCGCTCAGATGTCTCAGGAGACTGGATCTCAGCTCCTCTGACTGTTTGAAGACTCACTGAGTCTCCAGGGATCTTGACGGCTCCAAAGCTGCCACAGTAAAGCAAGAAAAATCAGACATATCCACTGCTGGCAAAGGCTTCCTCTGTAGAAATCAAAGGAGGCAGCCCAGAATTGGTATATATTCAGTATGGCCAAAGAGCAAGAAAGCAGTGAGGGGAAGCTATAGGAGCTAAACTTATACTGCTTAGGAACAGGGCTGGGAGAAGGCATGCCTTCTCTCTGCTGCCTGCAAGTACTGTCCAAGTAACAACCCAGAGAAAAGAGAGAGGAGGTGAGGTCAGCCTTGGCTGATCAAAGGGATTGGATAACATCTGGGAAGCAAGAGGGAAAGCCTGGACATCAGAAACCTTGACCACCAGAGGAAGGAGAGGGAGGCGAGTTGCATGCCTCAGAGGCACAAAAGCAGGGATGCTGAAATACATTGCGATGGGTAAATCTGATGACTTTCTTGTTCCTCCTTTGCGCCATTCATTAAGAGGAGTCCTACCGGGTGCACTGTTTCACTGTGTATTTTCACATCGTGTTTCCCAGCCCTTGAGAAGACAGTGATTCAGGGACATCACTCCCCTGATCCACAGATTTAATGCAACCTCTGGGCACCTCAAGAGTGCAAAATCACCCTGCAAAAAAACCCAGGGCAACAGGCCCTGTCCTATTCCTTTTTCTGGTGCTCTCAGCACAGAGAGCTCTGTCCAAACTGTAGTTGTTCTTATTCAAAAGCTCTTGCTGAGATTTTCCTGCCAGAGAAGCAAGCCCTTTCCAGTCTTCAGGGTCCCCATGCTTCTGACCTCTCCTGAGCTTAGAGTAGAGCGCAGTCATCAGATACTTGAGCAGAGCCTTGTGTGACACTCACCTTCAGCATCCATGTGTCTTGGCAGCAGACGAAGAGCACTGACCCCTGCAGGGTTGCACTATTTGAGAGAAGGAGCACAGGCAGCAGGAGCACAAGGATTTATGGGGAAGAATTAACCACCCTGATAAAGGTTTTTTCTCCTTTCCTCCCTGCACTGAGCCCAAACATGCAAGGGACTAGGTGAATCTGGGGCTGCTGCTGGAGAACACCTGCCTTCCCTGTGGCTGCTGTGCCATCCTCCTGCCTACGTTCCTGTCATGCACGTTCTCCACCCCACTACATCTCACCTTATTCCCACCAGAGAAGCATGAGGTCAACACAAGGTTGGAAGTCAGGAAGTCAAACAAGGTACACTCCAAAACTGCCAATTTCTTTATGCTGTCTATTCATG
The DNA here is from genome assembly GCA_009867235.2 of Psittacus erithacus. Classification (NCBI taxonomy): domain Eukaryota; kingdom Metazoa; phylum Chordata; class Aves; order Psittaciformes; family Psittacidae; genus Psittacus; species Psittacus erithacus. The sequence goes on along the minus strand of WYDI02024650.1, from coordinate 9,270 downwards.
CAGGCTAGAGAGTTGGTGCAGATGTGAGGAAGCAAGACACCCCCAGTGTCTTCAGGAGGAAGGTGATGGGACCTATTTCCCACAGGTTAGCGTAGGCATTCCAGGGCTGCTTATGGCATCAGAGACCTGCTCCCCTCGGTGCCTCACTAAGATCAAAGAGGAGAGAAATGAGTTAAAGGCTGGATCTCCTTTTCTGGAGAACAAGTCCCGAGGAAGCCACAAGGATAATCAGGGGGTTGGAGCACCTCCCGTATGAAGACAGGCTGAGAAAGTTGGGGCTGTTCATCCTGGAGAAGAGAAGCTGCGTGGAGACCTCAGAGCAGCCTTCCAGTATCTGAAGGCAGCCTATAAGGATGCTGGGGAGGGACTCTTCATTAGGGACTGTAGTGACAGGACAAGGGGTAACGAGTTCAAACTTAAACAGGGGAAGTTCAGGTTAGATATAAGGAAGACGTTCTTTACTGTGAGGGTGCTGAGGCACTGGAATGGGCTGCCCAGGGAAGTTGTGAATGCTCCACCTCTGGCAGTGTTCAAGGCCAGGCTGGACAGAGCCTTGGGTGGCATGGTGTAGTGTGAGGTGTCCCTGCCCATGGCAGGGGGATTGGAACTGGATGATCTTAAGGTCCTTTCCAGCCCTAACTATTCTATGATTCTATGGTTCTGGAGTTGCTGCATTTTCTTCTATCACTGCTGCTCATGGGCTGTAGAGTGGCCATGCTCACTGGGAGGGGGAGAAAGTCTCCCTCTGTCAGTCCTAAATAACCCCAGCAGATAGTTCAGATCAAGGCATAAATAGATTAAGAGAATGAAGAGGGCAAAGATGCAGTGCAACTCCTTCCTCACCCTCCTGCACTGTGCTGTCATGCTCCATCACCTGGTTCTGGCTTGCATGGTGGATTGATGGATCACATCACACCCTGCCAGGCCAGAACTGCAGAGACCTGATTGTTCTGCCATCAGCTGGAGGCTTTCCTCACGCTTGAGGTTTTTTCCAAAGCGATGCTATAGTCATCTACCATTGCACACATGCTGTTATTACACTTGGAAGCAAGAGCATCAGGTAATCAGCCACATTCATTAGAAGCTCATTAGCTTTACGGAAGCTTCCTCCTCATTGTGGACTCAGTTGTGCCCCCTTACAGTCATGTGATGGCTCCAGCAAAATCAGTAAGAGCATTCCGTGGCAAGACGCTTTGTGGAATGAGGAAAGGTGTTACTGCCTGCCCAGATGGGAGCACAACACAGAGCTCTCAGCTGCTAGAAAAGCACCCCCTGGCATTCAAAAGCTCAGCCACCAGCATCCTGAATTACTTGAATTATTAACTCAACCAGTGCTACAAGGGCGATAGCATTTAACATATAACACACAGCGTTCTTTGCTCTTCTTCACTGTACCAGCTGCAAGGCTCGCACCGCTGTATTCTAAGAGATCCCATTACATTTCCCTAAGTTCCCTCGGAAGCTGCTCTAAGACCTCGGTTTTAAACAAAACACAATTCTCTCTAGTGCTTTGATCCTCCCATCGCTCAGGTCTTTCCAAAAGGCTCAGGATGATGCTTCCTTTGAAGCTGCATGCTTTTAGCTTTCATGGGTATGCTGTCACAGCTTCCCCGGGACTGGCATCCTATGTCAAGGTCTCTGTCCTCCCCCAGCTTCCGAAGCCTTAGAGAAGAACTGGTGGCCATATAATGACAGAGCAGAGCTGCAAGGGACGATGCTCTCTGTGACTCCGGGGACCCTGACTCTCTGGAAGCATTGCATGGTCTCCCCTGCTTCTACTGCAAAGGCATTTTTGCCAAGAAAAGATCTAACGTTACACAAAAGGGAGCTGGGAGTAACCTGAATCCTTTGCTTAGCTTTGTAGGCATGAAATTTCGTACTGAGAGCGCTATACTGATGCTGAGAAAGGAGAATATGCTGCGGTAAATGAGAGGGGACAGCCATAGAGGAGTCTGTGTGGCTCTTGGTGGAGCCCTGCTGCAGGGACTTGACCTGGCTGACAGGAGCACAGGGGGGGAAGGAGGAAAGCCCCAATAGCCAAAATCAAATCCTTTCCATTTTGATATATTTTGGACAAGGGTACAAGGGTGTCGTGGTTTAAGCTGAACCCAGGACAAAGGGGCACATTTTGTACATGTTGAGAAATTCCCCACCTTTCTACTGGTGAGCACTGCAGAGGCTTGCATATGCCTTGAGTTCAGCATTAATCGCTGTCTCCCATAGTAGTAGACTCCATCCATGTGCACCCCACACATCACAGCTGCTCAAATGGCTGATCATCCCACCATAGGGGTGCAGAGCTGGGCCAGTGGCACTAAACAGGGACAGCCTCAGCCCAGCCATCACCAGGCAAGCCTGGTCTCAAGCTAGAAAGCCAAGCCACTGAGTTATGGTGCTTGTGCTGGTGCAAGCACTGACAGAGGGCTGAGCTGTTTCCAAGGCATCCCTCTGCCCCCCTGCTCTCCCCTGTGCCATGGGCATGGCAGGCTAAACTGGAGGCACACCGGGTGCTACAAAGGCCTGGCTATGCCTGGCAGGGATGCAAAGGAACCAGCTGCCCACAGAGCCACACGAGAGACACCTTGTCAACATGCCTAGCCATATGTCTGCCCAGGATTAGCGAAAGCAATGCCAGACCCAAAGCACCATCATTTTGCTAGCAGAAAAACACTCAATATTCCCTCTCACGCAATTCACTCAGTGCTACTTTATTAGCATGACGAGCCAAGCCAGGGCTGCCAGCTCTCAGCTATTTGATGCTGTACGCTCATGTCTAGGGATGACGTGGGCTGCCCTGGCTGCAGAGCAGTGCTGCAGGGAAGAGTTTCGTAGGGCTGCAGGTGAAAACCTTGTCCAGTCCCTGCTGATATCTCCTGCCTCTTTCTGGACCAGGTCCCCATCCTCTCCTTGGCACAGGGATGGCCTCAATGGCCTCACGATGCTGCCTGCACCAGACCCCTGTGAGCCAAGTCAGAACCATCCTGGCTGCTGCTGCTGTTGCTGCTGTTGTTTTTTCTCATCCTCTCGATTTTTCCAGCACTGATATCGCTTTCCCTGGTGTTGCCATAACAACTGGCATTAAGAGCTTGTTGACATTGCCCCGTTGTACTAATTGCACAATTTCCTGTCACTGTTACATGCCAGTTATGCCTTTCAAAGGGCTGAAATCGCTTTCGGCCACATCGGCCACTTGCTCCCTCGTTGCTTCCTTGGGCCTTGTTAGGGAGCTTGAGCAAGTGAGCAAATGGTCCTGAAATGTCATTTAACTGTGCAGAGCAGATGTTGATTCTGTAGCTGAAACACAAGTAGTTTCCAGTATTTTGCCTACACTGATGCTTTCACCATTGTGCTGGCTGGGGGTGTGATACCTGCAGCAGCAGCAGAGGGAAAGCTTAGGAATGGGTGACTGCTGTGTCATGGCCTTTGTGGCCACAAACTCAGGAACAGACCTCAGGTAAGATGTCATGGCCACCCCTTCGCCTGCCAGGACCACTGCCCCAGCCCAGGAAACTCATCCTGAGGACAAGGGAAGCGGAAGATGTGCTTTCCCCAATGTAGGAAGCAGCCATTCGCACTGCCCTGTGCTCCTTCCCTAAGGCGTGCAAGCGCTGGAACACCAGCAAGGAGCTGGAGGGGTCCCAGAGGTCCCCATCCACCAGGAAGGGCTCCCCTCTCCTGAATGGGATCCCTTAGGACATTGTGGCATGAGGATGATGAGCTGCCTGTGAGCTCATGGGTTTTAATCCATGCCTTGATGGCGACAAAATGATTAAGAGGATCAATTGCATTGATCCAGCCCAGTTTTCAAAGGATGCTCAGATCACCTTGAGACACTTGTTATCTTAGCCCATGGCAGCCCCACTTCACCCAGAGCATGGTTGCTGTCCAATCCCACTCGGACCCCTACTTTCCTCATTCCCGGTAGGTGCTTCAGGATGCCTGGAACCCCCTTGTGATCCCAGTCCAGGGTCTCTCACAGCACCTCATGGCTTGCAGCAGACAGTGAGACGTCAGCCCCTCTCCAAACACTATGGGAAGAGAGAAGAAAGCAGCTCAGTCTAAGCACCATGAAATTTGGCTGGGAAAAGTGGGAGCCTCCTTCCCAGTCCTGTATCCCCATCAGTCCCACAAACCCAGCTATCACCTAGGGATGCTGGACAAAGGACACAGGAAGACTGGATGCAAGGGAAGCTCCCAGTCCCCACTGGGCACTCCTACATGAGCAGTGTGGCTGCCCTATTGTACTCCTTAGTAATTCATCACCAAGACACTCACTTTATAAATATTAAATGAAGGGCTCCATAAATTTTTAAAGCAGAAATAAAACTGCATTTGGTGGAGAACCCCCCCCACACACACACGCTTCTCACCTCTTCCTGTTGTCTTTCCTCCTTTCCATGACCTCGCCGATGGTGGAAAACAGCACTGCACTCAGCCTCACGGCTGCTAATGTGAGAACAGAGCTGATATTTCTGCAGGGTGCTTGCAGGTGGATTTATCTGTGCAAGAGCACATCATTAGCACGTCTTCCCAACTTGCCAGGTGTTGAGGAGGTCATGCTGCAGAGCATCACTCTGTTATGTCATTAAATGTAATCATAAAAATGCCATGTCCTGAACTAGCACTCTTCAAAGTACCACTGCCTGTGTAACATCCATGCCCAGCACCATACTGCAGTACTTATTTCAAGCCAGCTGGCACATTTTTTGGTCCAAATTCAGTTTTGTATAGGAATAACCAATCCCATCAAGGTGACTGACCTATATGTGTAGTGCACAAGTACAACAACAGGTCTCCAGAGAAGGCTTTGGCAAACGACGGAAGGGGTCCCTGTGCATTTGGGGCAGTTATAAGTCCCTTTCAAAGGGTTCTGAGAAATGATCAGTTCCATCCTGCTCCCCTGGGTCACACACCTTGGACCTAACAAAAGCAGGAGCTGTGGGTTTCACACTGCATTGGTGCCACCACACCAGCATTCCACATTCAAAAGAGAGTGCAACAAAACCAACCAAACCCAATGCACAGGCCAGTGTGTCACTGCCTGTCATAGTTTCTGATTGCCCATTTGAGCTAGGGCTTGCTGCTAGCATGTTCTTTGGGCTGCTGCCCCTCGCTGTGGCTTTCTATTGGGCCACCCCACTCCTGGTCCTCTGGACATGGAGGAGAAGGTGGCCACAGCTGACCACAGCCATTGAACACAACCCTTTACAGGGGCTAACAAGGGGCACAGCACTCCAAGCAGAGCCTGCACACCCCTGGGAGCTGCAGAAACACCTTCATCCCTCACCGTCAGCCTGCTGCAATGAAGAGCATGGATGAATCATTAGGACAAGTGCTACTACAGCCCAAGTGCAAATCAGGGAAGATTGGACCTTTGGCAAATAACAGCTCTCTGCTCAAGTGTGTTGCTCTTCTGTATTCAACTGTGGCTTCTTGTGCTAACCCTGTTGCATGGGATGCATGGCAGAAAGGGTCTCATTGCCACCCCTTAGGCTCCTCCACATGTGCCTCTGCAGTATGGCTGCAACCCGGTCACCCCCAATGAACCTCAAGGGAGCGGCCAGTGCCCAGACTGGCCCTGAAAACTGTTATATCCCATTAGTCACTGTGGTATCTCAGCATCGCTACATTGCTTATCTAGGAGAAAGCAGAACTTGGCTAGAAAAGCCTGATGCCAGATTACCCTATGCCTCTTGTTCTCCCTGCACCCTCTCAGCTTTCTCCCCTCAGAGCTCTCTGTGAAGGGCAAATGCCAGCAAATCCCTGCTCCTGCAGTCATTATCTGCAGGGAGGAAAAAACCCTGTCAGCAGCTTTCTGATCAGAGTGGCTCAGGTGGACTTTGCCTGGGCTCTCCTCAGCCAGACAAGGATGAAAAGGAATCCCACAGAGCTTTCTCCTTGCTGCTGAGTACTCCATAGAGTCATCTTGGGCCTTACACTGCAGAGAGACTCTAACTTTGCAGCCAGCCTCAGAAACACCTATAAGAGTTCATCGCTGCTTTGATGAACTCCATCTTTTTGGCAAGATTTTGTTGTTTCTCTGCAACTGAGAAATGTCAGAGTCAATGCTTACAGTGCTGTGTTGATGCAAAGGGATTCATTGCCCCAGATCCCCTACTGAGCAAGGTAAAACTGGGATGCAACTCTCCCTCCATGCATCAAGTGCTGCCTGCTGCAGTCACAGGGAAACCTCTAAAGCATGAATGATGTTTCATAGTGCCTGGATGTCTTCCAGCCACCCTGGCCAAGCCTCTCTTCCTCTCCTCACCATGGGCTGCTCTCACCACAACTTCTGGTCGCCTGGAGCATCATCCCTATGACATGGACTGAGTGGGAGGATAGCAGAGCAGGTCATGCTGGGTGGTGATGCCTCTCAGCCCAGCAGGAAGAGGAGGATTCCCAACCTTCCAGCTGCCAAACCCACACAACAGAGCCAGGCATTAAACAAAACAGAAACTCATAAAAGTGATTTTAAAAATAAGAAGGGCACCACAAGTTATTAAAACCTGCACTCAGCTGGGTGTGGGGCTTACTCAGTATTTTCCTGGCTGGTCGTCAGGCTGTGGGATTGCCCCAGACGTCAGGGCAGGGTGTATGACAAGGAGAGACAACGATCAATTTTGAATATTGCATATTTAAGCAGGCTTGGGCTCCAATCCATCATATCCCCAGCTTCCCCGAAAATTAATCTTCAATAGCTTATCGAGAACTTCAGAAAATTAATATCCGACCATTTCACCTTAGGGGAACAGCGCTTGTTCTGGCTGAATATGCATGTGAGAGCGAAAGAGCAAGGGATGAGCTGTCTCCCTGCAGAACTTCAGGTTCAAAAGCTGGTTTTAGCAGAGCCACCCACCGCCTCCACAGGGTTCCAGCTCTGCGGGCACTGCAGGAAAAGCTGATGGAAAACAGCTTCTTGGAAGCTGTTCAGAGAGGCACAGGACCTTGTGGTCCCTTTTCCTTTATGGCCTCACTCCCACTGAGAAAGGGATGCTGAGTGATGGGCAATGTGGAAAATACACAGCCCTTCCCAGGCAGTTCAGGACACTTCACCTTTCTGCTTCCTATTCAGGCCCAGAAATGATTGAATCTGCCCTTAGTTTCAGCTCAAGGAAGCATGAAGAGGAACAGGAACAGATTGTTTGCCTGTTAACTGGATCCAAGGAGCTGAACATCTGTGCTCTCACTCCCAAATTCGGTAGGGGGGAAAAGCTCCCGCTGGGAACCTGTGGGGCATGGCAGCATCCAAGCTGCACGGACCTGCGGGAGGAGAACAGTGGGAAGCCAACGAGGGAGTGTAGGCTGTCAGTCAGGCACAGCTCACATCCCCAGAGGACCATACTGCTTGACTGCGTGCCTTTCAGGAACAACTCGCTCATGAGCAAATAGCTTTTACAGCCACAAAGGTCAGAATCCTCCATGGGCTGGCAGCAAGCCCTGGCAAGTCACCAGCAGATGTGGCCAACATCTCCCATCTGAGCTAATGCAGATCCCTTGCAAAGGGATAACCCAACCCTGAGGAAGGTTTTGAGCTGCAGAGTTCTCACAGGCACCCTCAAGTAACCCTCAGTAGTGTGAATGTATATCTATCTGCACCATCAGGGTCAACATTTCCAACCCTTGGAAATGCAAACGCAAACACATGTGTGTAAGTACCAATGAGGAAGGGCTGGAGGGATGGATCTGTTTCCAGTTAACCACGGTGAGAAATACCCAGCCCAGGGGGCTGTGCTCTCCTATAGCCTCAGGATGGGTGACCTGCTGGCTAGCAAGGATGCCAGCAGTGGGGTTGCAGCACAGCACGGCTTATTCCTGTTTGCTCTAAAGGAAGGAAGCAAAAGACCACTCCTATTAGAGAAAAGATCTATCTGGAAACTGGCTTTTATCATTTGGCCAGGGGAACCCCAGGCACACAACAAGGGCTCAGCGACCAGCATCTCCTCTTCTATCAATACCCAGCATTGACCCTGAAGACACAGTTCGCAGTGTCCATGAGTTGGAGAGGCTAAGCATGGCAAGTCAGCCCTCTAAGAGATTTTGTTCCATAAACCCACCTCCCTTTCCATCACTTGGAATTTTATAACCCAATTCCCTCCCAGCTATCTCCTCACCACTGCTATCAAGGTGCTTGCCCTTGCACAGGCCTCCTACCCAAAAGCCAGGGCACAAGGGAGGGCTGCTCTGCTCTCCCCACTGCGCTCATCACAACCGTCCCTTTGCAAAGTAGAACAAGGTTTGGAAAACTGGTGTCTAATTTGTGTTTCCAGATGGATCACCTTGCAACTGCCTGGTAAACATGAATGGGAGCTGGATCCCCCTTCCCTGCTTGCTCCTAGCTCTGGGCAGCTGAGGGTCTCATCTGGAGGGGAAGGAGGAGAGCTAGGAGGAGGACACACATGAGAAAAAGGGTGTTTTGGTACCAGGTTTGTGCCAGGCAAGAATGGGAGAAGAGGGGCAGATGAAGAGCTGGGCACTGGGGGAATGCCCCAAGCCATTTCTCAGAAGCTCTTACCAGCTTCCCCATTAAACAGGTACTGTGGCAATAGGATTAAAGGGTCAGGGAGCATGGGACCACATCCGAGACTGGATTATCTGGAAGAGAATTAAATGGAGATTATCTCCAGCCTAGCACGCACTGTCAGTGCCAGGTCGCTGTGCTCGTTAAATCTCCCTCTCCAGCAGCCCCCTCCCCTGTGCTGGCAGCCCAGGTCCCCCATCATCACAAGGACTGGATTTAAAGCTCCTCCATGTCTCTCTCCTTTTCCCCATATGGGGGACCCAAGGGGCTACAAGCTCATCTGCAGCTGCCTACATCACAGCAGGGCTGGAAGGATCTGTTATTAATAATTAAGCACCCAGAGAGTGTAAGCAGAGGAGGGCTGCGGCACCCCATGGGACCTGGGGCATCCCAGGAGTGTGTGATGAAGCACATGCTGAAGGGTGCCGGAGCAGAGCAACAGTGAGTCTTGCAGGGAGGGAGCATGGGGAGAGCTGCATGGGGACGGCATGTCCTGGGGACACAGATGCAGGGCTGGGATATGGAGTGGCTTTTCCAGGGGTATGGGGTCCATGAATTACCAGCCCAGCTGGTAATTCAGTACCACGCAGCCATTTGCTCACTCCCCTCCCTTCTTCCCCCCTCCCTCGGGTCCTGGAGGGATGGGGAGGAGAATCAAAAGACTGTAATTCCCATAGGTTGAGATAAGAACAGCCCAGTAACTAAGGTATAACACAAACCACTGCTGCTGCCACCAATAATAATAATGATAA
>WYDI02024649.1:0-43888 GCA_009867235.2 Psittacus erithacus | reverse complement strand
GGACAGGTTGTGGGGGGAAAACAAGCAGGCTACATGCTTTGTCTAATTTACGACTAAGCTTAAACCACAACAGCATGCCAAATGCAAGAGCAGCAAAGATAGATACTCAAGCTGCAAAGAAGTCACACATATGATCATAACTAGTAGAAAGAATGCTGCCTCCTACTGAACCCTAAGGAAATGTTTTAAATGAGAGCTTTTATTAATAATGCTTTGATCAGCCCCATGCTTTTTTTCCAGCATTTATTGCTCTTTGGAAGGGCTATGACACTTCCAAGGGCCAGCATTTGAGAAGTATTTCATAACTTACTGAGCCAGATGGTCTAGGTTAAGACTTTATAATTCTCAGAAGGGGACAGCCTCCTAAGGAGCTTTAATTATCTGGCATGGAAGCTGGGACTTGTGAGGGGACCGCTTCCTACCACTGTTAGCTGCCAGCCTAGGAGGTTCTAGGCAATTCCAGATTTTCATTTGAGACAAACTACTTCCACATTTTATAATTACAAAGATCACAACTGATTTAATTTTGATTCAGCAAAAGGCCTTTGAATACTAAAGCAATTATTTTAGCTCAGTGTTTTCCACACAGATTTGGTTGGACTCAACACAAATATATGGCACAATTTGGAGGAGGACAGGCCTGTGAGGAGGTTTCTTCCCAGAGTTTTCATGGTTTTGAAAGGTAATTAGGGTTTGAATTTTGAGTCACGACAGGCAGAATTTTAATCAGGAAAACACAGGCAGATTAGCATCAACTGAATGAGAGCAAAACCAGAACTGCCCTGGTCATGTTATCAGAGCTTTAGAGAGAAATGATGACAATTTTTATAGTGTACATAAGAAAACTGGCAAAAGATAAAAGATATAAATGTGTCTTTTGAGAATGACCAGTAAAGAAAAGAGAAGACAAAGGGGAGACGACTAATTTTGAACTAGGTATGGGTGATCCATAACATTGCCAGTACCATTTTAAACTTGATTTAACAAAGTTATTCAGAGATGCTGATGCTGAAAGGAAAACTTCAAATTCCTGGGCCTCATCTACAGAACAGATCTGTTGTGGAGAAAACAGACAAAAATAAGGTTTAACAGTATATCCACTTAATCACATGTCATTCTACCTCTAGACTCTCTAAACTAACCTATCAAGGCTCCATCAGGATCCTGTAGCACACAGTTCTAAAATCACATTTCTGAAGAAATTGGAAACATTTCCATATAAATACTACAGAATCTCATGGAATTGTCTGAAGACAAACCTAACTCCTTTATCGCTGAATCAAGGAGATCATTCCAGATCAAGCAGAGAGTTTGTTATTTAAGTAACAGCACTTTAAACCTTGCAAGAATGTGGTAGGAAAGAAAGGAAACTAATCCTATTGAATGAAATCAGCATTGGTGGAGTCTCTGGTCACATAGGGTTGTGCATGGCTTTCCTTCTTTACTGCACTGTAGCTTACTTTCCGACCCCCCAGTCTCTGAGAGAAGCATACTCTACTCAGCAAGAGAAGGATAGAAACAGTCCCTTGTTATGCTCACAATTCCATTTTTCAAATTGAGCCTTTTATTACTGTGTTTTGAGAGGGGTGAGAAAGGCTGATTTATGAGACAGGTTTTTTGCCTTCAGGCATTTAACAAACAGGTTTCCAGTTGTATATCTCTGGCTTTAGCTTATTTAGATAATTTTAGCTTATGTCTTTTTCTGAAGATGGTTCTTGGCAATGCCAGTTGATGATTCTGGGACTGTTGGTAGATGTGGCTAGGCAAATGACAGACACAGTCTCTGTGCCACAAGCATGTCTGTGTAAGTATCAGACAGAACATGATCCAGTAGGTAAAACATACCTCACCCACATGAGAATGGGAAGTGAGAATTTAACACATTTTCTTTTCAAGAAATTTTTCTTGATGGCTCATACTTCATCCCTATCTTCTCATCCCCTCCCTCTTCTCTCTGAGGTACAGGTGTCTTTTCTACAAATAACCTCAAATATTCACAGCTAGATCTGTAGAAAGTTTTCCTCAAACTAGAAGCTTTTAATCTTTAATTTTGGAATGTATTAATTTCTTTACCTGAATATCAGTATGGATTCTTATTAGATAATAGGACTAGAAAATAATTAGATTTCACAAAAAACCTCCAATGGGAAAGCTCAGGTCAGGAATTTTCTGAAGTACAATTTTGTCCAATTTCTTGCATCTGGATCAGAAGTCACAGGATGGCTTTGAAAGTTAGAAATGACAGGCTGTGGGGGACAGAGAATTGTGTTAATGTATGTTACACTTCCTGATTCCTGCCAACTATAAACTCCTCAGCCAAGCCCTTCTGTTGAGAAGCCTTTCTGTTGGTATATACATGGAAAGAGCAAAATGAAATGCTGCTTTCAGGAGGGAATGGAACTTGAGGTATAAAAATCTTCAGGAAAGTGACCTTTGCTCTGAGGCTGCTTTGTTCCTCCATGGTTAAGGCTGTTAGAACTGGCAGTATCATGGGGTTGCCCTGCTTGCAATGCTGAAACTCTTAGGAAGGGTGGACACAGAAAATGTTGCCAGTTTCTTTTGTTTTCCCACATGATCTGCAAGACTTGTCACCCATCCTGATTGTACTGCCATGGTCTCAGCCTACGAGTGTGATTACAGTTACTGCAGTGGCAACTTGTCTGTAAGAAAGCCCTCCTTTTTCTAAGATCATTCACGTAGGAGCATTGCGGACACCGTTTCAAACGTAATTGTATTGAATTGAATTGTACTGAATTGAATTGAATGAATGTAGCTTCATGTGTATCAAGCTACAAGGCCTTTCTTTGCTCAGCCTCTTTTGAAGCATGAAGTAGCATCATTACCTGAAATGCAGCAGGAGGTATGCTTTGCTCCATCAGACTGATACAAGAGAAGGCAAAAACTCCCAATCTGGCGTCCAATGTGAAGAAATCTGAAAACCCTGAATAAGGCCCCAGTACTTGCACAGAAGTACATTACTGATACAACAGCATTGAGCCTGTCCCCACATTTAAGGAGATAGATACTTAACTGTCAAATCCCAGCTCTTTCCCTCTCAGTGCTCTTGGCAGGATAACACAGGCAGCAGTCTTACTGAAGGAAACTCCTGCGAGTGAATACAGGGAACAACTCAGAAGTAATAAGGGAAGATGTGGAAAAGAAGTTTCTCTTTGCTACAGTGAGGAAGACACAACCCTACATAATGGAGGAATGATCCTTCCCCAGAATACAGGAAAACAGAAAGAAATACCTGCAAAACATCTTTCTACTAGACTTGGTTTACCAGATATTTAAACAATAAATAGTTTTGCAAACTATTCTAGCTAGCGTGACTGAGCTCTATGATCCTCAATATTAATAACCTGAGTACTATCAAAAGTAAAATTTATGGTACCCATAGTTGAACTGAAGGTGGTTTACAGAGTTTAAAATGAGAAAGGAGTATTAGATCATCCAGTCTGAATCCCTAGTATTTCACAGACCATTTCACAGCTGTATCACCGAGTTCCTGTTTTATTGTGCTATCCTGTGTTTGGCTAAACACATTTTCCAGCAATTTAGCTAGGCTTGAATCCAAGAAAAAGAGAGCTGGAAAATCTACCACTGCTTTATTAGCTTAATCCAGTGGTTAATCAGCTTTACTGTTAAAAATTTGTGCCTAATGTTCCATTTGAATCTGTATGACTTCAGTTTCCAGAAACTGGCTTTTGCTGTGGTCTTCCCTAGTTCATTAAATTTAAATTAAGTCCCCTACTATTATTTTCTCTTCAAGAGAGTGCTTAAAATGGTGTCATATCTTAGGTCTTCTTTCTGAGTGAACTTATGTCTAACTCTAAAGCCATCCCTGCACTTTCCTTAAAACTCTGTTGCAAAGGGGTTTTTGCATATATTCCATTTTCCCATAAATTTATTTTAAACCAGAAAACCTGGACTTGTTAGTAGTATTTCAGAATCAAGTTTCATCAGTGTTCTATAAGAAAATGAACTTGTCTCCCTGGCTGTGAGTACTGAAAGTGACATTTTTACTGAGCATTACAGCAGCAGTTTTTGGTGTGATGATTGATGCTTGTACATTGTGACCTTTAAATCATTTTCAGAACATGATCTTGCAGTGAAAGTTCACCACTCTGTAAGCTTGGCCTGAATTTCATGTTCTTAGCTTTGCACTGTGGTAAACTACATTTTCTGAGGGTGCTAGGGACACAGCCACAGCCTTACTCTAATTTACCACACTATGTATCTTCATATAGTCTGCAAATTTCATCAGCTCTTTGTATTTACTTCCAAATCATTGATTCAAATGTTAAAAAATATCAGGATTAGTACAACTCTATGTAAAATCCCACTACAGGCATTCATATACAGTTATGAATCTATGTGGACAATTCATCACTGGCATCTGTTTAAAAAAATCACTTCCCAGACCATTATTGCACTGTTCCTTTGCTGTTCATATACAATACTGATCTTCATCAGAATCCACTGGTATACTGCCAAACTTCTTACCAAAGCCTAAATAAATTATATTTTGTACTTTTCTCAAACATACATTATCTTAAAAAATACAGTTTAAAACCAAAACAAATATCAGTTTCACTTTAAAAGGCCTATTTCCTATGAAAAAGAATCTTCATTAGCACTTACTCTGTGTACCTATACTTCATTACATATAATTTTTTATCCACAAATCCTGCCGTGGCTTCACCACTGTGCCAAGACTGGCCCTCAGCCAAAGTTGTTCCTTCTTATAGGTTAGAACTGTCCTTTTAACCATCTAAGAAATTATTTTTTTAAATCAACTGGGGTTTTTGTTACACAGTCTTGCTCACATTTTTTTCTGGTTTAAAAATTAACTCTGATACATATGCTGTGCATATTTATGTGTAGCACATGTTTTTATAATTACTGTTTAGGGTAATCTTTTTTCCGCAATGACTGTAATTACTGGTCCACCTATCTTTCAGTCTGTGATTAATTCTCCTTTATCATAATCTGGCACTGAACAGTGCAGCACCTCTCATGTAAGAAAATTACTCTAACTGTTTAGAAAGTTTAACAATATCACAACACTGGTAGTCTGAGCTGCCCCTCCTTGGTGTGCTACACTTTTAACACAATAGCATGATAGATTTGTTATAGAATAAGCTGTTGAAAGATTAAAAGTTTTGTTCATCTGCCTGATGAACATGTCCTAACATGCTTGAAAGACCATTACTTTAAGTACAATCACTTTATTATGTGGGAGTAAAGAAGCAGATTAACACTAACAAGGCTAGACATGGGTTGAAGAGCAACTCACATGGATTACATTAATTCACTTAGTGCTGACTGTCTTGCCTGTCAGCAAGCTACCAAGAAATAAATGATATTATGTAAAAGCTCATGTCTTATGCTGGTGGATACAGGCCAAATACAGCTGCAATTGGTCACGTCATTGTGAACATCTGACACATGCTTGCAACAAGAGATCCAGGCCACAGGCAAACTAGGAGAGCTAAACACAGTAAAATAAATCATTAGCCTTCAAGGAGATCATTGCAGTCAGTAGCGGTGACTGATTTTTGTGTTAATGCTTCTTTTTCTTTTTTTTCCTACAAGCAAGATGGATCTTCCAGACACTGCCTGAATAAGTAAAAGCGTTGTGATTTCCTTGACAGCAAGACCTGAGTCCTAGAAGATGCTGTCAACAAATAAATGGCTCATAGGTCCAAATTCTGCTTTAAGTGACATTTGCATCACTATGTGGGAATTAGCAGGGCTGACTTTGTTCTTACAGATTTCAGTGTGGCTGCTTAGGCTTTAAATCAGAGCTGAATTTGGCAATTAGCAGTCCTTCATATTAGATAGCAAACAAACATATAGACATAGGGTCACTTTATTAATACTGTTTTAAAAGCAACCAAACCAATAGAGCCTATTTAAAATAGATGAAAGAGAGGGGAGAAGGGCAGACAGTAACATCTAGATTTTGTGCACCTAAAAATCCTAATACAGGCAGTTTCAGAAGAACACGATCAAAACTTCCAGGTTATTGATTAGGTAAAACACAGAATCAACATTTTTCACCTCAACTAATGAAATTCAAAATCTGCATGTATGCTTTTCAGCCTAAAGACTGTCAAATAGCTTTATTCTCAAAGCATTGGCCTGAAGCTACTGCCCTCCTCATTTCAGAATAGAGTAGAGGAACCTCTTGGTGGAGGGCCAGTGCCATAGGGAAGCAAAGAGGAAGAGATTGACAGTTTTCAGACTTTTACATGTTTCTAAACATGACCTAAAATTCTTTGAGAAAAAGCAGCTGAACAAGAATTACCTGGTCCTTAGTAAATTTCCACACATTATTTGGAATAAAATTGTCTTCACCAAAACTGCTGTGTGAAGAATAATTTGTAATAAGAAAATAATACCAGTAGAACCACTTTCTTTATTTCACAGCATTGTACAACAGCAGCTGTATGGAGGAACATTTAGAATTAGTGAGATATTTTTATACAAACTATTTTGTTGAAGATAGAGTAAGTTATAATTATCCTCATGTTAACATATGGGGAGCTGAACAAAATTCCTCAATGGTCTGAGCATGTTCAAATAGCATTCTGAGCTCCTTACTCTGCTTTCAATAATTTAAATACCCAATTCAATATAGGATGGAAAAAACGGTCTAGAAAACTGAAAGTGGAAGGCAGAAAAATCTAGGTGGCACATTTTTCCTTTCCAAACACAATCCAGCAAATGGTCAGTAGAGTCTGACTGTGTGGCGCAGACCCTTATATGACTGCTCACAAAACAGTACAAAAATGGATGTTGAATGTTACAAGTCATTAATCCTACAAGATGTCATGTATTTAGAACATTAAATAAACTTCGTAAGTCTACACACAAAGTCTTTAAAAAGGACTTGTCCTTAATTCCCTCAACATTTAATATGTCAGGACCCCTCAGCACTTCTCCCATGCTTCCCATATAGTTATCCATGAATCCCACTACCTTGTAAGGTAGACTTGCAGACTCCACAACTCATTTTCCCCTCTAGGACAGTACCTATGCCCTTGGGAGCTGAAGAATGCTACTTCTATGAAAGTCACTTGCTCCATACCATTCATAATATTTACTATCTATCGTCAACTCATAAAACACCTTACACAGCAAGCCACCACTGCAGTCCAAACAGCTTGACTTTCCTGTGCTGAAAAGAGATACTGAAAATGTGCAGCAGTCAAGGTGGCACTGTTCAAGGGGGAACACTGTGCTCTCCTTCTTTAAGGAGGTGCTCTCCTTCTTTAAGGAGGTGCTCTCCTCTGAGTGCTATTGACTTTAAGTAACACAGTAACTCCTTCAAAAAGTTCCATGAATATCTGCTTCTACCTGGAAAAAATTATGAAGCTGATTGTCTCCAATGTAGAAAGCAAAATCATCTTCACTGATTTTCCTGTACCAGAATATGCAACCAGTAGCATTATTCAGCATAGCCATTAAGTCTGCAGTGACAAAATTAACTTCTAGATTTCTGTATGCCAACCGCTGCTCTGCCCAGATCTGGACAGAGTCTGAGTGTCTACCAACAATGGTATAAGTCATTGATCCCAACTGTTCAGCCTGTGAATCACAACATTATCCTTCTGGCTGGAATGGAGAAGAATTATGCAAAAACACATGTGCCTCAACCAAATGTGTTGGCAGACTACAGGGACTTTTGGGTTCACAAAAAGCCTCTGAAAAAAATACATGGAGTTCTTTTGCCTAGAAATGGCTTTTGATGCTGAAGTACAATAAAAGCCCTAATGCCTCCAGACATACTTGCATCAGGTGTATGTAGCTGCAATGCCAATCCAGTAAAAAGGCCATAAATCAATATGAATGCTTGAGGTGAGATTGCATGAAAGTGCCAATAAACTAAATGTTCGAGAAAAATGTTTCCTGTAAAGCAGCAGTCCGAGGGCATCTAGTAACTAACCAAGGAGCCAGCCCTAGATCTCTGAAAGAATAAAGGCAATTAGAATTAAAATATATAAGCAAATAATTAAGCAGCACTCTGATGACCCTTTAATGACTCCCTTTTAAGACGAGGGCTGATCTCAGACTCCCGTATAAAACCAATTTAATCCAGCTGGAAGTCTGGGTCCTGACTCCTCCAGAATTAAACTGTTTAAACATCCAGCTTTAATACAACGGCTCTGAAAACAGGTGGGTCCCTAAGGACCTTCCAGCAGGCTGTTAATCCTGGATTCTTGCAGGCAGGCATTCAGGTCCAAATTAGCCATGTTCTTGGTTGTCAAGATGAAAGGCAGAGAATAGCTGTATGCACGCAGTACAAAGGCAGTATACTTGTCTAGGAAATGTAATTCCTGTTCCTAAATATACAAGTTTTGTAACATCAGTCTGAGAAAGAAGAGATATATTCTTAGGCACAGATTCATTATTTTCTGAGTATTAAGCCATGTTTCAGTCCTTCAGAGTGCTAATTTCTTCCCCTCTTCCCTTCAAAAATGAGTCCCTTTTTGATCTCTGACAGACTGAATCTGATCATACTAAAATCCATATATATATGTATATATATATGTATATGAATTCCCTTTGTACCTGTATTTGCTAAGCTTCTCAAAAAGAACAGGAATAAGTTATTAAGCAGAATAGAAAAAATTGTAAAAAGACTGCTTTTTCTCTCACTTTCTGTAAAGGTGAAGGGTGGGCTAGCAAACCATGCAATGAGTAGCCCACAAATCTTACTCACTGACAATTCTTAACATGCAATTTCATAAACCAGGGTTTTCTTGCAACTTTCTTGTGTGAGGAACATTCTATGCCTCTGCCCTTCCCTTTCTCCAAGAATGGGCGCTCAATCCATCACTGCAGTACAAATCACAGAATCATAGAATGTTTTGGGTTGGAAGGGACCTTAAAGGTCATCTAGTTCCAACCCCCTGCCACAGGCAGGGACACCTTTTACTTAGACCAGGTTGCTCAAAGCCCCATCCAGGTTGGCCTCGAAAGAAGACAAAGGGATTGTGCTTCTCTTACTTTCTAGAGAATGGTGGCTTAAACAGAACAAATCAAAACGAAAATCCCCAACTTCATATTGAAAATCAAAACATAAAACCCTTCACGACTGTGCAGAGAATTGGCAAAGTTGCTATTTCACGGCTTCAAGGAAGTGATAGAAAAGTGTGCAAAAATAGCTCCAGCTCAAGAAAGAAATTCCTGCTAATAGATTAGAGCCATCCTCATCCATGAAAAAGGCTCTCAAGTGAGAAATGCATCTTTTATAAAAACCATACACCTTTGATGACACTTACATGTGAGAAATTAAGTCAAAAATAGAAAACAGATTTTTTGCCATTCAGATAACTATGCCAGGAGTAAAACTTCCAGCTTTTGCTTGAAATGACACGTAAAACCTCCTTATTGAGAACTATACAGGAAATAATTCACTGCTGGATTAAAGGGAGAAAAGACTACTCAGAATACCACCTTTGTGAGTAACTCTGCAATAGAAGCAACCCCTAGGCATGACTCCCCTCAATACTGAAAGAACGTCAGCACGAAGGCCAAAAAATGTGAGCAACATTACCAACTGTTATAAGAAAGGAAGGCAAAGATGCTGATGTTCAGATACAGGTATGTGTGGCTTGTATTTGGCAGGCACAGATGTTAGCAACAGATGGAGCAGTTAATCTGGCATATTTCCCTGCCAACAGAGGATGGCTTCCCTTATCTAGAGCTTTGCTTCCATCTAGTTTTAACTTTCTTAATAACCAAGGCTCTGCCTATTTCTACTGGAAGAGAATATTTCATAGCCAAACTCAGCCTATTATTTTTTTAATTATTTTTTGTAAATTATTTATGTTTACTGCTTCATTAAGCAGAGTGAATTTTCTTCCCTGTTATTCATGCTTTCTTGGCTATAAGGAGAGAGATGTTATTTTAAAGTAGGCCTGAATCGAATGATTTAGATTGAGAAGGAATCAATCTTTGAAACAGTAATAACTAGAATTAGCAGATACTGACCTCTGCCAAGATGATAACTGTTCCATACCACAAAGGCATACATCATGACTCATACAGAATAGAAGACATCCCAGGACACAATCGAGGATGCTGCATGGGGGGATACCCATGCTCTCCATGGGCGGGAGGACATCCAGAATGACACCAATCCTGCTCAGAGGCTAAAAGGAATAATCACCTACCCATTCACTGTGAATAGCAATCACTTAGATGAACAAAATGGGCTCCAGGTAAAGTCTACTTCAGCAACTGAAAATGGCATCAAAGAGATTCGATTCCAAGATTTAGAAGTGTTCTAGTAATTAAAACTGTTGGGAGCACAGGAGCTAATAAGTGTCCAATCTGAGGTTCAAGGCATATTGTAACTCCTGTCCTGCACACTTTCATTCAGCTCTCTTTTTGATTGGTTTTATTACATTGCGGATGCTATTTTTATTTATAAACTGATTCATTTATGTCTAATTAAGTGTGAGTGAAATGTAATGATGAAAAGGGAGGCTTATTTTCAGCAGACGTATTTATCTGTTGTCATGGGACAAAGATAACCATGCAAACTGAGAAACAGAAACACCTGAATAGTGTAAAAAGGAATGTTTGTAAAATTTGGTGAGGTTGGCATCAATCTGTTGTATATTTATCTGAAAACCAAATTTTAACAAACTGACCACAGTAGCTTAAATTCATTGGTTTTGCTCTTCATGATACGGCTTCAGCCACTCCCTGTTACTTGGAAATTTGTATCAGTGAGCATACTGACCCCTCAGCATTTGGCCTTCCTTTGAGAGGAAAGCTGTTTTGAGTCTGCTGGTCTTTTAACCTTTCCATGACTGTATCACTGTGCAAGCTGACTTGAACCCTGAGCTTAGGAGAAATAAATGGGGAGATTGCTAAGCAGTTAAAGGTACAATAAAGTAGAAAAATCTTTCTTAACTATATACTCACATTTTAATTCCCTCATCAAATTAAAGAGATGCACTTTAAGAATTACTGGTTCTCAGCTTCCTCCAGCAGTCTTCATTCCCCTATATCATTCAAGTATATTTCACAGCTGCTTTAAACACACAAATGCTCTCCTTGAGTAGACCTTTTCATTTTATAACAGAGCAATAAGGCTACAAGACAATGTGCATATAGAGTATGTTTTCTTTCTGGGGATATCACAACAAAGAATATATGAATAGTCCCTCTTCTCACAAAACTTTTTAATATGGCCTGAGCTCTTAAAACATATGCTAAAGGCAAATGCAGTTCTGTGTAAAGACACGTAGACAAGACACTGAGTGAACAGAATTTGTACCTTCAGTCATAGGAAAATGCTGAAATAACTTTCACAATTTGAAAATATTACTGCAGCTATAATCATTAATACTCTCTTGGTCTGTAAGTAGGACAGATCAGCCTCTCCAATGATGATTACCTTCCTGAATCTTATCCTGCATCTGGTTTTTTGTTTTGTTTTTTTTTAAGATATGTTGTTTCCTGAGACAATTAAGAACTGGATATTAAGAACTGGCACAGAAATCTAGAACATTAAAATGAACTATTTCAGAAACAAATGAAAGAGACAGCAGAAAATTACAGAATCTATTTAAGCAAGCTGTCAGCCTAAAGACAAATGAACTTATTACATTTCAATAATCACATTTGGCATCGTCTCTTAATTGCACCTGGGAAGGCAAAACATGATGCAGCTGCTCCTGGCTAGATGGCAATGACATAGAGAGTAGTGACCAAAATTCCCAAATATGACCTTCTTTCCCAAGTGCGGGGTGCCAGAAGTGCAGGAAATGAATATTTTTGATTGATTGATTTTTTTTTCATCACAATGTCTCTTTTTTTCTAAGCAAACCAGGCAGGTTAAAAAAAAGCACCCATGGCAGCTTTTTAAGAGGTCCTCATTTGTTAGGTGTCCCTAATTTAATTCCTGTTTATGTTTCTGTGTGCTCAAGCAAGCAGGTGATAAGGTTCTGGAGTAAAAAGAACTAGGTATCACTTCATGAAGGCCACTAATAGGCTCATTAAATATCAAATCAATCTGTTAATTACTTAACCCCCTCAATATCTTTGTAAGGGGTTGTTCATTATTCTTTTTTCCACAGATGAGAAAAATATGAACTAAGGAGTTGAAGTATGTTTCCAGGCACATGCTCCAATGAGATCCCTGTGTATTACCAGGGTGTTTGAAGTACAATCCAATTGATTCAAAAAGAGAGATAGTTTTCAGCAGGGCTTTTGCTTGGAAATCTACACTCCAGAAATCATTTTCTCATTCAGCCTTGAACTCCTTCAATCTACCAGTCTGACTGGCCTGTGCCAAACCTAGCTGTCTCAGTGGGTCTTCAGAGAAGTGGTTGGGAACTCTTCTTCTGGAGATTTAAGGGGTATCAGCCTCCTATTTGTTACCTGAATTTTAATTAGTTTTAGTGTGGATATATGTTTGGAGAAAAATGCTATTGTTTTTGATTCATTATTACACTGGCTTTTATTTTAGCTCATGTCAGAAGCACTTAGAATTTTAAGTCGGCATTCTTTCAATATGCATTAATTAGTAAATAAATTAAAGTTATTTCAATGTAACTATAATGTGAAAAACCCCAAGCATTCGCTGACAGGGTCTGCATCAAGCAGCTCACATCTGAAGAGGTAAGAGGCAGGAAAACAACGAGGCTAAATGTAATTTTTACATGTTTTACTACTGGCACAGATGCAAGACTGAGTCCAAAAGAGAGAGAGTTTTGTAAGTTATCCCAGCAAGGATGTGACAGAGATAAAACAGACACTGAAGCAGGTGTGGGAAAAGTAAGTCTCCACTGGGGGAAACGAAACAGTCTGTAATACAAGTTTGAACAGTAAATCTGGGAGTCATCTTGCCCATATTAAAGGTCCCTGGTGGGTCAAAGGCAATGAGGACAGTTACTCAGTTCACTGTGATTTGTCTGGGACTACACTGTATCATTACACATTTTGACAAATTAATGGGAACTGTATTACAGTATGATCAAGGGTGAAACAGAATGGCTACAACTGTAAACAGCATAATCATTTACCTGAATGACAGGAAAAGGCAGCTGTGTCAACTGCCACAGAATAAATGGGGTCAGCACTGCTCTTTAATATGGGATGAACCTATGTGTGCCATGAGAAAGGCAAGAACACATGAGTGAGCAAGAAGGTAAGAAAAATGAATGGGGGTAAGCAGTGGGTGATCAAGGAGACGGAGGTCACCGGTACATCTCTGCAGGAGTGAGGAAATTCAGTGCCTGTGACACAGGAGGAGGAAGCAGGAAGGAAACCGAAGAAAGGCATGATACTTGCATTACAAGTAATGTTTTCTTGGAATAAAATGTAAAAAAAGTGAACTACATTGAGGAGTGAAAAAATAGCTAAGAGTATGGATACAGCATTCATTTACATTGCAGAATAAAGAGATTTACTTAGGAATAATGTATTTGTATGGCACAAATGGGGCAAAGGTGGCCATAGCTGCTCTCATGAGCCTTGTAGTACGGAAGAAACATCCAAAGAGTTATGCAGAAATGAGCCAAGGAGAAAACTGACACCCAAATGAAGAAAAGGCAAAGAGCAGTGAACTGCAAGCCATGAGAGCAAGAGAAGGCTTAAGGCAATAAAACGGTGCGAGAGGGAGCTAAACTGCACCCGCGTCCCCACTGCGCAGCTGACAGGGGCTGGAGAGCCGCAGCCTGTGCAGAGGGAATATGCACGGCCCAGAGACGGCACTTGTGCAGACCAACAGTTGGGTTAGGGCAGCCATGACCGGGCTGCGGCGGGACAGGGGCATGAGCAGCTGGCTGGGTTAAACCACACTGGCGGCTGTGACACGGCCACAGGGGGTTCTTTGCACTCGGTTAGACACGAGGGCCTCGGACCGCGAGCTCACACACGGCCGCAACACCAAGCGCCAGAGGAACCCCCGCCACCACTCACGGCACCACCCCCTCACCGCACGTAGCCCCGCCTCCAGCGCCCCGCACCCACGCGCGCCCAGGTCACGCATGCGCGCTGGCCACGCCTTGCGGCCGGCTGGATGTAGCGCGCGCGCCAGGAGGGCACGCACATGCGCGGTGGGCGCGGCGTGGCGGCGCCTGCGGGTGCTGGGTGATCGGCGCCCTGCGGGTCAGTCCCGGCGTCGCTCCCTCCTCCTCCGCCTCTTCTTCCTCCTCCTCGCCGCCGCAGCTGGCGCTGCTCGTGATGCAGCCGTGCGGCGGCGAGGAGGAGGCAGCGGCGGGGGGGGTGCTGCCGCCCTCCAGTAGTGGCGGCCTCATGTTATTCTACGAGCTGGGGGTGGCCGGCGAAGGCGAAGGCGAGGCCGAGGCCGGGGAGGAGGCCGAGGCGGCGGGAGGCGAGAGCACGGCCAGCCCGGAGGAGCTAGAAGAGGAGGAGGCGGCGGCGGTGGTGGCGGCGGCAACGGCTTCGAGCGGCGAGACGGCGGCGGCAGCGGCAGGGGGCAGCGGCTGCAAAAGCTGCACCTACCAAGGCTGCAGCGAGACCACCACGCAGGTGGTGAAGCAGCGCAAGCCCTGGATGTGCAAGCGCCACCGCAACAAGATCTACAAGGACAAATATAAGCGCAAGAAGAGCGACCAGGCCCTGGGGGGCGGCGGGGCGGCCGCCGCGGGGACTGGCCCGCGGGCGGAGGTGAGGCACCGGCGGTGAGTGGGGTGGGCGGCGTGGGGCTTCCCGTGGAAAACGGGTTTCCGTTGAACGGGATCATAGAATCACAGATTGGTTTAGGTTGGAAGGGATCTTAAGGTTCTTCCATTTCCAGCCCCCTGCCGTGGGCAGGGACACCTTCCACTAGGCCCTAACCTTGTCCAAGCTGGCCATGAGCACTGCCAGGCATGGGGCATTTACCACTTCTTTGGGCAGCCTGAAATGGGACCTTCCCGTTTAGAGGAAAGAAATCTAGTGAAGTCCTAGAGCTCGCTCCTATTTCTCCAGCACTGGTTCTTTTCTCTTACCTGATACGAACTTCAGCAACTTGTAACTAGACAAGATTCCAGGAAAGAAGTTCTTGCCAAAAGATGCTTTGCTGTGCAGTGTGTGTTTATTTCACTGGATGGGAAATGAAAGTATAGATCTAAGAGAGATGTCAGTCATCTTGCCCAGCTTGTACTGAAAGATGGGGGTTTACATTCAAAAAGGCTGTTTGGTATTACATTATATTGTGTATAAAAATCAGTTGTGTAGATTCTTCAAGATACTTGTCGATTTACATATATGCGTATAAAATGGCAGTTAAATATTTAGACCACTGGTATAGTGGTCTAAATAAGTTATACTTACTTTGATAAGCTTAGGTATATTACTTACATGGGGAAATATTGTCAATGGGAGAGCTGATGCTAGTCTTTAACTTTTTAGATATTTTTTCCTGTAGTTTGGGACTCAGCTAGGATAAACCAGTTTTTGATGGTCACTTGTACTAAGTTAGCATTTAAGATTTTGTATTTAGATAACTAAAAAGTGGGAAATGGTTTTGTTTTGAAGGTTCTGGTTAGTTTGTTCTCGAAGGGGCAAGTGTAAAGTAGTGGTTACTATTAGAATTAAACAAATCATGCCTGGCACTCCTGCTAAACATCCTTTTTTGTCAGCGCAGCTATCTGTGGAGTTAAGTGGCTGGGAACTGATACAACTGCAAACTAGCAATAAAAAAAAAATTCCCCTTTTTCTGTTTTGTTTCATGTAAATACAATAGTTGCAATACTGGGTGTCATGCTGAAGAATCTTTTTTGTCTGTCTGTAAAAGCTGTCATCAAGCAGGCATGCAAGAAAAAGGCAAGTGTAGGTGATGTTGCTAGGGAATATTTTCTCTGCTTCTCTCAGCTCGGAGGACTTGCTGGTATAGCTATGGGCTTTCTGATGTATTTTGTAACTCTAGGTAATGGCTGGCCCATATATTTCTTCAGACTTATTGTTGAACCTTTGTAAACTCTCAGCATCCATTACATTCTGATAGTTTCTTCAGGTCTGCTGCCTGATTTGAAAGACCTGTTCACTGATTTTGAACCTGGTGCTAACCTAATTTGCCAGTTAGCATTTACATTAGAAAATACAGTAAACAACTAATTCCTGTTCAGTTTTTGACACTTGGTAGGCTTGCCTCTTAAGTTGTTTCTTACCTGTAGTGAAAAGTTGTAGTGTGCTTGTTCCCAAGTAAAAAGTTATTACCATCCTTGTTACTGTTTTGTGAACCTTCTCTACTTTTAGTAACTACTTCTCTTTTAGATGAGAGAACAGAAACTGCACACAATATTTAATATGTGGATGAATTCTAGATTTATATACTGGCAGGTTTTCACCTTTCTCTCTTTTCCTAGTAACTCATTGTGCTCAGTTCATGATGTGTATACACAAATACTTATGCTAATTTAGGAAAGAGGGCTTTATAAAGGAAGGGTAACATTGCTGCATTTTGTAGTGATGCATTAAGGCTTTTCAGTCTGTAACATGAAATAGTGCTCATTGTTGGAAGAGAGTGGGCTTGCTTCTCCCAGTTTTTGAAAGTGCAGGTTGCTTTGAATGTTATGGCATTGAAGCCTGGACTTGCGGAAGAAAACAGGATATTTAGTGGTAAACTTCCTGCACTTTTTTGCAGTGGTGTCTGTCAAGGCCCTCCAAGATACCATTGTCTTGTACAGTCAGATTCCTAATAGAAGTTTAATTTTTCACTTCTGTGGGAAGGATTGAAGTGAAAGATATGGGGATACTTCGTTGTTGCTTGAACTGTTTCAGGTAAATGTAAATGTCAGTAAGTTATGGATTTAATATGCATAGGCTTCAACATTGGTTGAAATTTTCCAGACTATGAATATTTTCTCTACAGCAGATTGTAGAGCTATGTTGTTTAGAAGACAGTCTAATTCATGTGACCAGTGACTGCAGAAGGAACAGAATAAACTTACAAAGAAAAAAAGTGTAGATTCTACTGTCTCTGTGTGGCTTTGAAGAGTTCATAATAGTCTTCTGAAGTACATTTAGTTTTGCTATTAAAAGTATTATTGTCATTCCTACCCTACTGCATGTTACATATAATTCAGTTCCTTGAGATTGAGGTGTTGTGAGTGGCTTCATTTTTAAGAAATGTAGTCAAGTAAATTCAAACCATTAACTAGCCATGGTAACCTGGTTAGTTGTGCAGTTTAGAAGGCTAACTCAGCTGCATTGCTTCACTGTTACTGATGAAATAGTGAAAGAAGAGGCTAATTCTTGAATAGATCCATTTCCATTCTTGTTCTGTTGTTTTCCTCTGTAAGTTAATGAAACAAACATTATTTACTCTTGGGACTTTCTGTGGTGAAAAGTAAATGTAGCATTATATCAGGGTTTATAGTCTCAATTCTCTATTTTTTTTTTTTTTTCTTTCATGTGCAGGATAGTGTTGAAGGTTCTGTTTCTGTTACAAAACAGAGAACAGGATCCATTGGAGATCGCCCAGCAAGACCTACTCTTTTAGAACAAGTACTGAATAAAAAGAGACTGGTAAGTTTTTGTTTTCTTAGCAGTTTTGAACTGAAATTAAGTAAACACAGTGTAATAATGTTTAACTATCACTCTTGTAAAGATGTAAATTAGTTTAATGATCCTACACTACATGTGCATATTTCCAAATTTGAAATACCCTGCAGAGGAGATGTGTGTGTCTCAGCGTCTGTGTAAAAATACTAAGATGACTAAATTTAGTGATTGCTGCCATGTTAACGGAAGTTGAGTTTTTTGGTAGTACTAAAGAGATGTAGTTATTTCTTTAGGGTGCTAATAGTATAACAAATGCTTTTAACTTGTTGAACCAACTTTTCTGTAAAGCTCCACAATGCATGGGCTTTAGGTCTGATGCAAGCTTTAATTACTGTAGTGTGTTTTAAAAGTTGTAGACCTGTCATATCACACTGAAAATTGCATATATGTTTGTTGATAATGCAAACTGTATATGCTATCAGTATGACTTGTAATATTTGCAGACTGCATGAAACGGTGTGTGTTGTAAGTTCTTAAACACTTTTGCTGTTCCTTTGAGTATATTTGAAGAATTAAGCCCAATGAAGGGAAATAAATCCATACTCTGGTGTTTCTTTGGTGGCTTTCTTACAACTTTCTGTGCCCTTTTTTTCCAGTCTCCTTTCTCCAAAAGCTAATGGGACCAATTGTGTTCTCTCTGTAGCTCTGCAAACCAATTTTACAAGCCTCCTTAAAGTGCTGTAGTGTTCATTCAGAAATTTAAAAAGTCCTTAAAGAAACTGGGTCGATCTTAAGTGTACAGCTACATTGATTTATTTTGAATTCTTTCTCAATTATAGCGCCTATTTAATGATTATGTCTCAAGCTCAGAGGAGTATCTGTAGCTCTTCAGTTTGTACAGGAAGAATACAACAAACTATGGAATTTATTTTTCATATGTTGTTTTTCATGCCTCTGTTACTGAATTAGTCCTCTTTCCTGTCTGTTTCTATTCATGTGGCTTTTAATTAAATTTGAAAGAGATTTTATTCATGAAACATTATTTTCCAGAAATATGTCATTCAGAAGCTCTTTACATAGATGTTGAGAGCTTTTGCACAAATTATGTGAAGGCTTTTCAAGAGCTGAGGTTTCCTTGCAGTATTCTGGTAAAGTGAGATTCAGATTCTCCTTGATCTGGTTCTTGTTTTTCTCTCTGCTTTGTTTTGGTTTCTCTCATTCAGGATTATTTTTTCTGTGTTTTGCACATACCTGCACAACACAATGCCTGAGGGTTACATAGTGACCTAGAAAGATCTCTCATGGTCTGTTGCATCCAAGGCTGTTCCATATCTTTCGTCCTTGCGCAAGAAAGTTACTGCATGTCACTGGCAGCTGCATGCACAATTTATCACTTAGAAGTGCCAAGTCCTTTGTGCTTGCTCATAAGTGTCTTGCATGTTGTTAATCTCTGTGAGGAGAGGCTTTTATGATGGTCTGTATCTGCCTGGATGTGCAGCTTGCACTGGATAAAGATGTAGAAAGCAGAAGCAAGGGGCTGAGAGGCAGCAGGTTGTGGATGGAAGAGCCTGAAGCACCTTAATGTTGCCAAACTGCACCAGATAAAGAACTACCCTGTTCAGTGAAGGGACTTGGTAAAGCAAATGTACAGTAAGGAAAAGGTGGCTGCACTTCTGGTCAGTGAGCTTGTTTGTTGTTAGATACTGCTTTCAATGGCTGATTTGCTAATCTTGTCTGTCCAGTGCTGCTGTAGGTATGAGTTGTATGCAGAATGGTGTCTTCAGTGATAATCTCAGAAGAACTGTTCCTAGTAGCAATAAAGTTCTAGACCCTGGGAAGCTGATGGTCCTTTTGAATGTAGATCTGGATTACAGTTGCAGTACCTCTTTGTTGCGTTGGGGAAGTGACCATGCATAACGAGCAAGCAGTATAGGGAATCAGATGAAAAAGAACCTTTTTCCTGCATTAAATTTTGGAAGGTTCTGTTCCCAATCTGGTTTGCTGTTTGGCCTTGCAAACAGTTGTGCTGCAATTGAGACCAAGTCATTAGGCTTTAGCTAAACTAACTTTACTTTTTAGCATGAGTATGACTTAGTGCCTAAACGTGACTGCTTGCTGAACAGGGGGCCCCTCTGAGAGTGGGAACCTGCCTTTGTGGTGAGGCACCATAATGCGTTAGAATTTAAGACTGTAGATGGCTTGCATCTGCTTCTGTAAATTGCTTCTAAGCAGGGACATCCCTAATAGTAAGATATTTTAGCAACATGAACAAAGAATTAAGCAGGTAGCTCACAGGTGTTAGTTTTTGAAAGCTAAAAAGTAACCAATAGACTTGTCATTGTAGCCCTAACCCAAGTGTGCAGTAGGTTAAGAGAATTACAGTTACATAAATTACCGAATTGTATGTGTGGGTGCTTTAGATAAAGTTATATCAAGATGAGAATGTAAAGTATAAAAACATCCTGAAATTTACTGTGCTTTGGAGATGTATATGGAGGTTTGAACCCCCACATGCTCCCGACGTCAGTAAAGGTCTGTGCTTTACTTTACAGTGCGTACTGTGAAGTGATTTCTTTGAATTGCCACCATGCAGGAATGACAGTGAACAGCTATAGTGGGATCACAGACTGCAACTGTTTGGGCCACGAGCCAGATGCAAATAGTTTTAGATACAGTTGTCTTTTGACTGAAGGCAGAGGGATTTTTTTAACTCATTCCTCATGGCTGGACTGATGTTTTAAAATGTTGGGGAATTATTGAATGCCCAGTGAATACTGAATGTTAGAGTATGTCAACTTGGAAGAGACCTGTGATGACAACTGCTCTTGCAGGACTACCTAGAACTAAACCATGTGACTAAGAGCATCATCCAGATGCTTGAACTCTGAGAGACACATGAGCTTTGCTATAGAATTACAGTATTTTATTTTTTTGAGCTATCTGCAGTGGGAAATGTAGAACTCAAAACTGAAGCACAGTGGAAAAGTGTTTATTTCAGTATGTCAGAAGGTTACTCTTGTTTGCTATTTTGGGGGGGGGGAGGTTTGGTTTTTGGGTGATGATGTGTATTCTTTACGTTCTGAATCTGCCTTCAGGATGTGTGTTAATGCCACTTCTGGTTACCTGCTGATGTCCTGAAACAGTTCCTGGATGGTTTTTTGTGAGCATGCTTTGTAGTTCTTCAGCATTTATTTGAACTCCCATTTATATGGGTGTACAGGTTTTGGCTGGGATACAGTTAATTTTCTTCACAGTAGTTTGCACAGGGCTGTGTTTTGGGTTTGTGATGAAAAAGGTGTTGACAACACAATGATGGTTTAGTTATTGCTGAGCTGTGCTTCATCCCAGTAGGGGGGAGTGAGCAGGAGGCTGTGTGGAGCTTAATTGGCTTACTGGGGTTAAACCACAACAATGGGTAATGTACAAATTGTTTTAATGAAAAAATATTATCATATAATCACTATGGTAGCTATTTAATGCATGTTCTTTAAAGTCAAGTCTGCTTTCCCTTTCTTGCAGTCCCTACTCAGAAGCCCAGAAGTAGTGCAGTTTCTACAGAAACAACAGCAGCTGTTAAGTCAGCAGGCTTTGGAACAGAGGCAGCAACAGTTTCAAGGAGCACCTGGGTAATTGGAGCAGATCAATGCCTGCGAATGAGTCTGGCGCTGAAGGAGGAATAGGATGTGGGTTTTATAGAAATACAAAGAGTCTTGATGTTTAAAGGAAGGCGGAAGTTGCTGCTGTTACGTATTTTACATGTCTCTTTGCACTTTTGAGGTGTTGAGCTGCTTGGGTGTCTGCAAACTTGTGAGCAAATCTGGAGGAGTCTATTTTTGCTTCTTTTTAAAATTAATTTTAATGGTGAGGATTTTAATAAAAATTTGTTTATATCAGTAATGTTTAGCTGTACACCTTTTCCTACCAAAGTCTTCCATTGTATCAACATTCTTCTATATAAGGATTTACTGTTAAAACAAGTCCCTCTTTGATGACAGTCATTGAAGGAAGTCAGTTACTTTCTGTGGAAGTTGTGAAATAAAGTCCTGAATTTGAGCCAGTCCAGTGGCATGACCTAACAACAATTGCTCAGGGATATGGCAATCTTTAGTGCAAAATTCATTCTGCTGGACATAAGGTGAAGGCAAGACGCCATCCAGAAGTTGATCCATTGGCTCAGAGAAGTGTAAATCAGGTGATCTTCCTGCTATATATTCATTATGTGCAAGTTAAGTAGGTTTGAAATCATTGTCTGTGCAAACCATGTGGAGGAATTTGTGGTTAAAAGTTCCAAAAAAGGTAAATGGCAAAAAACTTGATGTGCAATGTATGCAGCTGAAAGTTGGACCTTGTTTTATGGAGTTTTTTGCAAGGACCAACCTCTTATACATGAAATATAACTTAGTTACAGATGAGAATATCACTTATTTTTCAGTGATAAATTAAAATCTAAAGGTTTTTGCTCAGAATAGCAAGTGCATCCAAACCCTAAAATGTAATTGTTCATTTTATTTTTTTTTTCCTTTATGTAGCCTGTTTCTTCTGAAGAAAGTATAGTTAAAATTGTCCTACTAAGACAACTGGTATCTCATCAGCTCTAGTCTTAGACTTCCCAGGTCTTCAGCCAATTCAGGTGGTTCTGCAAGTGATGGGTTTGAGACTCCAAACACTATTATGTAAGTGTTGAATCCCACCTTTTGTTTTCAAAAGTGAAAGTTTCATATTAAACCACATTTCTGAATAGAGGTTATCTGAATGGTGTGGGTGCTTATTGAAGTACCACTTTGACATTGCAGCAGTTCAATCTGCTAAATCATATATCTTCAGGAGTATTTGTTAGTCTTATAAATTTTTACAAGCTGTGCTTTGTGTTTGTATAGAATTTGTTCAGTAAGGATTTATTGTATTTAGCATTGTGCAAGTTGTTCTTTAAAAAAGAAAAACTTTGTATCAACCGTTCTGGACCAATAACTGCTTGAGTAAAATCTTTGCTTTTCTTTAAAAAACAAACCTAAAGTCTGCCTTTTTTTAGTCTATTAAATTTGCATGTTAGTTGTTTTGCTATACTAAAATGGCTAACTCTGACTAGGTAGAATTAAACTTTTGCATTCCAAGGCTATTGTTTTAGCTTTAAGTAAAATCTCTGAGGTTTAAAACCTGACTTCTGTGACAGTACATTACTATATTTCTCTTTTTATTTCTTGAGCAGTTTGGGAACCTGCACAGCTGCAGGTCTGTCTCCCCACTAATGTCTGTCTGGTCCACAGCTGGGCTTCTGTCCTAGGGCAGTATTACTGCTCACAACTGCCTGTTGGCTCAAGGTTGCTTCCTTCCATAGTAAGATGATCATCCCCTTGAACCTTCAAATCTACCACAGGACAGTGAGGAATACATATACTTTATAACATGCATATTTTATGGAGTATTAATTTCCAATCTGTCTTATAGTATACTGTCCTGGGTTCAGCAGTAGCAGTCATTTTTCTCCTTCTTAGTAGCTGGTGCAGTGCTGTGTTTATGACTTTCAGCCTGGGAACAGCGCTGATAACACCGATGTTTCTATCTGCTGCTTAGAATGTTTACTCTGACCAAGGACTTTCTGAGCCTTATGCTCTGCCAGGAAGGAGAGGAAGCAGAGACAGGACACCTGACCCAAACTAGCCGAAGAGGTATTCCATACCGCAGCATGTCATGCCCAGGATTGTAAACTGGGAGTTAACTGGAAGGGCTAGATCACTGCTGGGTTGGGCTGGTAGTGAGTGGTTGTATTCTCTTCCCTTGTTATTTCCCTTACCATTATTATTATTGGTGGTAGCAGCAGTGATTTGTGTTATAGTTACTGGACTGTGCTTATCTCAGCCTGTGGGAGTTACATTCTTTTGATTCTCCTCCCCATCCCTCCGGGAGCTGAGGAAGGGGGGCAGTGAGTGAGCAGGCTGTGTGGTTCTGATTTACAGCTTGGTTTAAACCACGACATATCTAGCATCCCATTCTGCGGAAAGCGTTGCTTCATCCTATTACTGATTCAGTGAAATCACTGATTCCTCTTGCCCAAGACTGACTTGTATGAATAATTTTTTTCTAAATGCTCTGGTTCCCAAGGTCACCAGTGATCAGACAAGGACCTACAGCTTTCCAGGGCCAATCTCTTTCAAAGAGAAAAATGTGAGACAACAAGGAAAAGAGCTGTTAAATCCGAAATATCTTTATTAACAGTAAAACACAAGACGTGAATAATCCCTTTTACAGTAGAATAATTCCAGCCAAAGAAAATGAAGTTTATTGTTCAGACTGCCTCAAATCAAATGTATCAGGAGGAATGCTTGGGAAAATGTACACTTGATAACTAGTTGTTATATCTTTCTCAATACGACAGGGCTTAGGCCAGAGTAGCTGGGCTGGTGGGAGGACTCTAAGCTGCCCTGATCTCTCAGGTTCCTGAAACTAAAATATGTCTGAGATTTTTCCATGGCCAAGAAGCAAGAGTCCAAGTAGCATTCTTTATACAGCAATCTACCCTGTTTTACAGAGTACCACTAACTGAATAATACTTTCTTGTGGGTGGTGCAGATGTTTTGCTTTCATTCTGATGAAAAAGAGAGTGCAGAATTGTTCAGATGGAAGTGATGCTATTAAATCTATGATTCATGGTGCTTTTCTGCACCAGACTAGCTTGTACTTAACACAGAAATCTCCACACTTTGCTCAAATCCACCATTTTGGCCCTTGACTGCATAGAAGTTACAGCCTTATGGCTTCATTGATGCACACAAAAAGGCCCGTTTCTTCAGTTTCTTGTCTTGCTTCTCAGGCCCTTTTGTCTCACAGAGGTGATGCTGAAATGAGGGATTAAATTCCTAACACTTATCTACTGAAAGTATGCTGTGGTACTTTTAACTTGTACTTAAAAACTATTATAAATAATTAAAATCTCCAATTGCTTAAGTAAGCAAAAAAAAATTAATCTGAATGTGCATTATCTCTGCTCATCTTTGTTCCCTTGCTCTCTTGTTTGCAATGCTTCTCATGGACATAACTGTGAATTAATAAAATTTAACACACACTTCAGCATCAAAAAACACTTTGAAACATGATGTGATCACTACTGTGAAAGTGCAAGGGGTCTGTGTTTATCAAGGTTTTTCCAGCTCTGCTGATGAGGTCTGTATTTAAAATTATTAACTGGTTGGTCTGTTTCTTCTATGCTATTCATATGCAATATTATTTGAATACTAACACAGAATATAAAATAGCAGCATCCATGGATAATAAAAACACTATGACTGAAGATCGAAAAACTGTTCACAATTAGCTGTAACCATTACATTGGCTATAATGGAAGAGTAGCTGACTGGAGGATGTTACGTAGTGGTTCTGTTTGCCTTGCAGAGACATGGCCTACATATCAGATTGCAACAGGCACCAAGTTGCAAGCATGGCCCAGCTGCAAATGGAGCCCTTGGCAAGATGCTCATATACCTGGCAGGGAAATATGGCATCAGTATGGCAATACAATGTAAGGCACACCTGGGCGAGCAGTTGGAAAGCCCTGATCAGGTAACAGGGTTCTGGCTGCTCCTGGCCACTGGAGCTTCTGAAGAGTGGATGATTGATACAAACCAAAGCCTGTGTTTTGTGCTGCTGCACAGCATGGAGAAATGCTTGTCTGCACTGGAGACAGAGATTTCTCTCTGCTGAACAAGGACTAAATGCTCACTCAGGCTTTTGGTACCTCACAGGAAGGTACTCCCAGTAGGATGAAGCCTTGTTTCAATGACTGCAATGAAGCCTCCAGGTTGAGAAGCTTTTTATTCACAGATCTAAAGTCTCATATAATCTCTCTCCCTGCTGCAAGATTGGGACCAACTCCTACCAGGCTTTTTTTGATGGTGACCTGATCTCAGTCACTCTCAGAGAAGCACACTTGTCTGTTCTTAGTTCCTGCTATAAATATGATTTTATAGTCAGGAGTCCCTGTGAAAGCTTCTGCTGATTCCATCTTCCCAGCTATACATGAAGTGAGTTGCCTTACTGCAATTCCCAGGTAAATGCTCTAATGATTCGTGTCTTTCAGTCATGCAGTTTCTGTTCAGACTGTTCTTGAATGATTGCCGCAAAATTGATCTCCTCATTAGTCCTGCACTGAGGCAGAGTAATCTTACAAATGCAGTTTCCAGATGCAACCAGTCTGCTTCCTGAATCACATAGGACACTCTTTGTCCCAGCATATCTAATGGCTTAATCAGGAGGCTGTCACACTCAGCCAGACTGTGCGTACAGGAAGCACTAGCTCAAGCACTGAGGTACTTCAAGCTGCCCCTAAACCAGGTCTTGATCCAGATGTGAACCAGGTTTAGATGTCAATGTCAAAAGCTTGACATCCCTCCAGAGCTCTCACCTTTGGCTTGGAGAGCAGGTGGGACATGTTACATTCAGCACATTTCTGATTATATAAACCTATATTCTGGGCAGCACTGATCAACTTTGAAAAATTGTATTTAATTACCCTATGACTGATTAATCTTTACTGTGTGTGGTTTTGCTTTACTATGTGACTTTACGGGGAGCTGGGGCAAGAGGCGAACAGTACAGAGGATATGTTTCTTTCCTGTGTTGAGCACCAGGTAGTGCTTAAATATTCCTGAAAGCTATAGCTGCACCAGAAAAAAAAGCAAGTAATTTGCCTTATATTTGAGACTCCTTTGAAGTTATTAAGTTCATTCAAGCTTCTTTATAAATCCTTTCCATCCACCCAAGAATCAAATTCCCTGCCCAAGCTGCCCCTGCAAATCCAGGTGTTTGTGCAACTCTTCAGTCACTGGGGAGACTTTCTGATTCATAGAGCTTATAAGAAAACATGAGCACTGTAAGCCAGAAAGAACAAGGGCAGATTAGATAAAGTTAGTCACAAATGCCTGATTTTCTCCATTTTAAGAGTTCTGTGGTGCAGATGATATTTATAGTGAGAGATGTTTGCAGTGTTGATTTTATGCTAAGAGAACATTAATACCTCATAACTCTGTCCTGCACTGAACTTATGCAAAAATAGCTGAGGATAAACATGCTTCATCCTGAAACTGTTTCTCCTAATAGATCTCTGCCTGTGGCAATCACTTACCACTGAATCTCTGCAGAGCCTCACAGGACAATGTGAACTGGAAGTGATCTCTGAAGGCCAGAACAACTCAGAGAAGACTGCTCAGGGCAGTGAAAGTCTCAACTCAGTACCTGCTGGAGGCATCAAAGGAATTTCCTCCACTCCACTTGATGTTATTTGGGGCCACAGTTCCCCTTTGTGTTTCTGATACATTATCAGGAAGGCAAAACTTTTTCATGAGGCATAGACACTTGTGGCGTAGCCTCTGATGGGGAGGCAAGGCACGTGCTGCACCTCTGAATGCTACAACCATTGCTTACGGTACTCGATTAGCTGTCACAGTGCAAGGTCATGGGGCTGAGCCATCCAAGCAGGAGTGCCACGGAATGGCTCCATGCAGCCAGTGTGCTGGATTTGCTACCATCACCTCTGGATACAAATGGCATATTTATACTGGTGCTGCTGTACAACTGGCAGCAATTAAGCAGTCTACTTCTCTTGACCACTTAATAGGAAAACAAGTGGTCTCTGTACCACAATGAACATGCTTTATGCCTCTGCTGATCAAATTCCCACCACTGCCTGCTGACACATGGTACTTCTCCACAGAAACCTTCAAGGTTTGAACTGTTGATGGCTCAAAAACCATTTAAAAAACTCTGCCTTCAACTAAGTAGTCTCCCTGTAAGTGGTTTTAAATCTCTCAGGAAGACTGTCTCCAAAGCCTGAGTATTAATGAGTACATTTAAAGGCTTAAATTGACTACAGGTTGATAGGTTCATGAAGACCTTTCAGCAGAAAATGTTGCCTCCAAAATGGGAGACATTTGAGTGAGATACAAAGTTACACAGCTGTAAATGATGAGAAACCTGAATTTTTAACTGAGCTCAATTCACATATACCAGAGAAGCGTGAAGGAGAGACTTTGCTCAAAAAGAAAGGTGAATAAATGGCATATGGTCTTCTTTTTATCACTGTACCTGGGCAGGGGTCATCTTCCTGTTTACTTGTCTGCCTCATCTACTGCTACCACTTCTCCCTTTGTGATGTGAGCTCTCCACTTCCCTTGGGAAGGAGCTGTCAGCTGCTGTGCGTTTGTACAGCATCTCATACAGCGAACAAAGCCCCTAGAGGCCACCAAAAGGGGAAGTTCACACAGTGATACCAGCCTTCCCAAAAGCTAACAACTCTGAGACGGCTGTTGGCCTGGATTGCCCAGAATCGGGTACTTCAGTCCAACTTCCAGCAAATAGTTAAATTTGGTGAAATTCATCTCATCCTCACACAGACATTTTAAATAGGACAGAAGAATCATGCTCCAGAAATGCCTCTTTACTTACTAATAAGAGAGTATTAAGGTGACTACCTTCAATAAGATGCATGTATGGACTGCATTAAAGCCAAATCCTATTGGTACGAGGATTACTATAAATGTAGACATACAGCAAATTAAAAACTGCCCTGAATTTACCAACTTCCATTTAAAAAACACACACTTACCAAGTAAGCATCACTATGCTGGGAAAGCCACCACACCTTCCCTAGGGCCCACTCACCTGCTTGTCATTATGTCCGATGTAGAAGTCCACATTTGAGCTGAGTGACCCTCAGTTCCCCTTATACTCAAAGGGGAAGACATAAGCATGCTCAGAGAGCAGTGTATTTCATCTACTTGAAATACCTGCCGTATGATGAAATGAATGATGCCCCACAGGAATCTGCTTCTCTTCACTGGCCGTTCAATTTTCCTCTGCGGCACTGGCAGGAAACTGCCAATGGCAGGAGCTGCCCAAGAGCAGATGCGCCTTAGAACATCTCCCTTTGCTATCTGTGAGGATGATGACAATGCTAGGAATGTCTAAAAGCAACCCCTCAGCTTCTGTCTGTTCTAAGACGGAAGGAGGTTTCAGCCTAAAAGGCAAGGAAGAATCTAGGATAAATGACAGATCTAGATCCTGGACAGGAGAGGTGATTTTCTCTGTCTTTAGGTGCTAAGAAAGCAAAGGGATAAGCAACATGAAAAGCACAGAGAAGTTATCGGAGAAAAGGTGCAATAATATGCTTAAAAATGTATTACCAGTACTTCAGTGTAGTGACAGTGATGACAGAGGGAGCTGAGGAAAGCATCTCTTTTCCTAACTGATCTCTTTCAAGTCTGCTAAATCATAAATGGCACACCTGGAATTTCTATGTAACATTATTATTATGGGAATTCATTGCTGCAAGAGACTGAAAAGCTTTTCTATCTCACAGTGACAGTGCTGATCTTAAATGGTGACAGAATAGCGTTCTTCATATTTACAGATTTCCTATAAAACTTTCTATTACTGCTCGGACTTAATAATGTATCCTCTGTGCCCTACAAATTTGGCAGGCAGCTAAAGATGCATTCAATGAAGTAACTCTGCTAGTTTACTGATTTTTCTGCTCTGTTTGTAATTACCACCGTAAAAGGTATTACACAGCATCTAAAACATATGGGAAGTCTTTCTAGTGAATGATATTTCCTTTGCATTATGTGAT
Organism: Psittacus erithacus; assembly: GCA_009867235.2. Taxonomy (NCBI): domain Eukaryota; kingdom Metazoa; phylum Chordata; class Aves; order Psittaciformes; family Psittacidae; genus Psittacus; species Psittacus erithacus. The sequence continues at coordinate 14,790 of WYDI02024649.1, read as the reverse complement.
GTAGGTGAAGATTTCAGGCATCCTCTTCTAATTATACAGTAAAATGTGTAGCGCCAGATATTGTGTGAGAAGAAACATTCTGTAAAATGTTTGTTTTGGGTTTTTTTCCTCAGGATATTTCTGGTACGTTCTAAGGAAGAATGAGACTGGAGAAGTTATCGCTCTTTCTGACCCTTAAAGCAAAATAATTTTCAGCGAACTGTTATGCCTGGAAAGAAATAACCCTCTACCCCGTAAGCAAGGTAGTGAGGACCACCAAAATGTAACAAGATTATCACCTGCTTCCTCAGAAAAGGTTACCAAGTGAACAGCATTTTGCAAGGCAGGCTCTGTGGTCGCAGGTGAGGGCAATAGGTTTCCCTGCTTACAGAAGGACCACAGACCTTTTAAGAAGGGTTCTGCACATACATTCACTTTTGGCTTGGTTGTGGCTTATACTACCACACCATCCTTTGCAGAGAGGCAAAAGTGCTGCAGATGCTGAAGCCTATATCTAAGATGATGAACCATCCATGGGGATGTGTGAAGTGACTGCCAGGGAAGCCCCCTCCATCAAACCCGAGTATTGCAGTCAGATCCCAAGGACGGGCCCAGCACGGGGGTGGACATGGCTGACTCCCACCTCCTTCTCATTACATCCTGTGAGCATGGGGCTTCTTCTTCCCAGTACAGAGACTATCCCAAGATGAATGATAAAGTAATTACTCAGTTCTTCAATGCACACTTCATTTCTCTTTTCTGAATCACAGTTCAAGTCCCTTTCAGATGTATCCTTGATATCAGCACAGTAGTCTAGCTACAGACAGTCCTAACTTTAAAACAAACTACATCAATACTGTATAATGGATAGGATTCAGTTTACATGCCGGAAACATACACAAGTATGCATGTACTTTGCAAAAAAGCACTGAAGTTAACTGGTTTTTGAACTTACAGGCATATATTTCAAATTTTCTTTTCTTTTTTTTCCTTAGAAGCTTGTTGTTTTTCAGTGCAGCAGTACCGTACACTACTGTATTAAAAGTATCAGACTACTTGGATGTGTCCAGAATGCTCTGATAAAACTCCAGTGCTGAACATGTCCCAAGGGCTCTCTCTTCCTGCCAAATCCTACAGGAGACAGGGATACCCCAGGGCTCCTCAGAGGATCTGTTGTCCCATCGTGCTTTGCAGTAGGGAGACAGACTGGAACTGTAGTTTAGTCCTTCGGGTTGGATAAAAGTCATCTCTATGCATAAGTCCTGTGCACCACTAAGGTCCTCTTTTAGACCTGACATTAGGATGTAAAATGGATATGAATGGTGCAGAGATCTGACTTTGGTTGCCTGCAGAGGGGTGAATTTCACCTACTAGGAACAGCTACAGCCAGGTTTCTGAATCTGCATGAAAGTGCTGACAATTTACACCGTTTACTGGCTTGGCTGGGGAATGAAGATGCTCACAGGAAATGTTTGACACTTTTGCAGGAATTTGGCTTATTTTGCACTACAGAACAGATATGCAATACCTGAATTTCTAAACATACTGTACTGGCATCAGAGTAACTAGAAACCACAAAACGTAGCATGGAAATAAAAAAAGGAGTATAGACTATGTATAGATATATTTACATCTACATACATCTACATATAGAAGCTTCTGTTCACTGGAAATCCTACAAGCCACTGCCTGCAATAGCATCCATCCTAAGGGAATTCTAGAGATGATTCTTAAGAGACTGAGGAGATGGGGTTATGAGGTGAGCCCATTTGTGTCAGCACCTTATCCAGCCATTGCAATGGTCCATGCAGGTGGATCTCAATCCAGCAGGGTGTGCTTGTAACATCTTGGCGATGATACTCTGCTCCCCAGCCCTGTAAAAGCATCAAAGGACCAAAAGGTAAGGTGTTTGGGTTTTCTTTAAACAGAAACATTAAATCACAACTGCAGTGCAGTTTAATCTAGCACAGCTACAGACAGTCCATCACCCAAGTTACCATGATTTAATGCTTTGTCCTTGGAATCATTTTCTCTAGAAACTTTGCCCCTTTTTAAGGTCACTGTTACCATAGTTACCAGGACCTCTATACTATTAAATAAAAAATGCTGCACTTTAATAATGCTATTAAATAAAAATGTTACACTTCCAGGTGCTGAAACCACATAGCATGGAAGGGCCTGTTTCCAAGCTTAGCTGTCTGCAAACAGCCTATGGGGAATGGTCCCTGCTGTTCACACCCCGGAAATGTGCCCAGGAGAGTCTGCCAGACTGCTATCTGCCACAGACAGAAAGCTGACCAGGCCCTGTCATAACACTAATAAGAACTGGAAATGACCCTGGGCACGGCTTCATTTATTGGTAGCGATGCACCTACGAATCTGAGACTAGTTCTAGGTATTTATCTGAACCTCTGGAAACTTCTGGCAAGGTTCCTACGTACCACACGTTAACTATGTGTAGAGATTTTCCACAGTTTTTCTATCCTTGAAGTTGTCCCTGCCCATGGCAGGGGGTTTGGAACTAGATGATCTTTAAGGTCCTTTCCAACCCAAACTATTTTCTGTCCTCTTTTCCCATGGGAAAAGCCTCTTTTCCCAGCTGCTTGCTGTAGGAAATCCTGCAGTAATTTCTCCAGCTTTTCTAGGGAGGTAAGGGATATGTAGTGTCTAATAGAAGATGGGATTGTGGTTCTGGCAGGGAGAAAAGAGAACCAGAAGTCCCTATGCCTCAGGCAAACATAGTGTCTGCTTGTGAAGTAGGCAGCCTGATTTCACAGCAATACAAGACATCCAAGTCAGAGCCCAAAGTCTCGAAGCTCAATGGCTGTCACTGTCTCACTGCCAGAGCTGAACTTGGATTTCCACAAGGCAATATGCAAAACATGGTCCCACTGCAGGATGAACATCATTTGTGGGCCAGTGATCGGAGAGACTGAGCCTTACCTGCCATTAGGCTAGTCAGGGGAGTGATATTCATATCATGAAACAAGGACATGGAGGTATATTAGGACTGACGTCTGCCAAAGGTGCGTACATTGTAGAGTGCTGAACAACTCAGAAAACTGAGGCTGCTAGAACCCATGTCTCCGGACAACCACCTGCAAAACTAGGATCAACACCAAAACTAGATGCCATAATAAGCAGTCTGGATAAAATCCATTGCTACTTCATGAAGGGGCAGGAAAGCAGAACAGTAAGATATGGACCCACCAAAGCCCAAAGAGTGCTTTTAAACAGGTGGCATTTTCTGACCTGCAGTGCATTATCAGGCTAGAAAGGGCCTGTGTTCCAGACACCTCAGATTAATGTTCTATACTTAGAGAATGTTTGCATAAAATCCTTAAGTCAGCCCGATCATACTTCTGAGGTTGTGAAGTCTGAAGCACGCGGGTGCAGGAAAAATACACGAGAAGTGGGTGCACCTCTATGACTGGCAGAAAGTCCGGTGGAATGAGAATGGCAGGCGGCGAGCACAGCCTGCCCTGTTTGGAGAGCCAGGCAGCGCAGGCGGCTGGGCACCTCCCTCTGCTGGCAGCTACAGGCAGGCGATCTCGGGGTTGCTGCCCCAGGCTGCCGGATGGAGCTCCGCGCAGGGGACATGCCAGCGGAGCGGCACCGCTGTGCCTCACTCTTGGGCTGCAGTTAGCCTCCTGTGTGCCCGAGGCTGAAATGATCCCGGAGGTGAAGCTCTTTTAATGAGGGAATAAAATGAGAACCACTTGCAAAGCTGTGGTGGTGTTTCACACAGATGGTGGGAAGAGGATACTGATACCCCCAGAGGGAGACCAGAAATGCGCCTTCTGGCACAGTGGAGATGAGCTAAGCAGTCCTGCTGCTCCGCCAGTCCTTCCCATCTCCAGCCCAGGCTCCAGCCACTAGGCTGCTTCGTGCAGTGCAGCATGGCCAAGGATGCTGGGTTGCCCTCTCAGCCCCAAGACCTGGGGAAATGTAGGAAGAAGGATGCTGGGTTCACACCTCACCTTAGAGAAACTTCGTGCTTCAGCTGCCTCATCTATGGAGAGGGGACAACAGCCACTCAAGTGTATGGAACTGCTGTCTGATCTCACTGATGATAAACTCACATTTGCCTGAGGGCTGAGCTCCTCCCAGCTGCTTCATGGGCACAGGAAGGTTATCAGAAAGGACAAGACCTTCATGTCCCTCTGTCCCATGTCCTGCCTCCATAAGATGATACAATCCTGGCAAGTTTCTCACATATTGGTCCCTACTCATCCCTGCCTCCCGGCTGGTAGCTTAAGCATCAGTAGTGTAGGAGGCAAGGCTCATCCTGTGGGCTCCAGGTAACCAGGAGCATCTGAATACGACTGAGAGGAGAAGGCACAGGACTGTCACTTGGGGGCTCTTGGTGCTTGGCTCTGACAGACAACATGCACCTCTGTGCACAGCATACCCAACACCCAGGGACATTCCTGTCCCCAGACTGAATACACTGCGGCTCACACCTCATGAAAGAAATAACTGGAGAAGTCTGAGAACAGGAAAGAGTTTTCACAGGCCAGGAATTAAAAAACAAGATGAGACTTGCATAGCCATTTTCCAAAGGTCATGGGAAAAGGTTCCAAATTACTCCCTGCACTGGTTTTCTGGTGCCTGAGGCACCATAGTGGCTGCTATTGTTTCAACAAAGCAAGGTGATAATATGCCAGCAACATTATTTAGTGCATCAACATCACCATTTCTGCTGCCATGCTGGGCATGGAGGCAGATAACACATCAAAGAGACTGCCCCTGAGTTTCTGAAATAATGAAAATATTGTGTAACTGGCTACACTGCCTTTACAAACAACATGCCCATTCATGTCTCCCATTAAAGAAAATGCTGTTTGTTTGGTTTCTTGCTTTCTTTTTTTCCCGTAACACTTGCATGTGAACAAGATGTCAGTTCCTTCTCAAGAACAAAGTAACAGCTTGGTCACCGGCAGGAAGATTTTGGCTTGGACTCTTGGGAGAAGTTACAGAGCACTTCTAATACTCTCACAGAGTTAAGGAGAGACTCCCCAAGGATGACTGGAAAGAATCAGACCGGAAAGCTGTGTGCGACTTATCTACTTTTAGAACATAAGGGAACTAGGCTCGAGCCTCAAGCAGCTTTATAGTATCTTAGATGTAAATTCAATCAACTTGTTTCAGCCATTTGTATAAAACCACACCTGTAAGGCAAAGGGGCATACTCAAGCCACTTCTAATGGGACCTAGCAGGACCAACTGGCTTCTAATGGTGCAGCTTCTCCAGTTTGCAGGCTGAACATCACTGCCAGCTCTCCCCTGCAGCACTACAGGAAGTTAAGTCTAGCACATCTGTAAACAGTCTTGAAATACTCACCATTTTCTGCATTTTAGATGCTACATCAGGCACCTAAGTAAATCCTAAGTGCTAAAAGGAGTTAAGATCTCATTTTGGTGAGAAGACCATTCAGAAGATTTACAAAACTCACTCTTAAGACTGACAGATCACACAAAAAGCAGACTTCAAAGTTCATATATGAAAGACACAAAACCAGTAATGGCCTAGGTGGCCTCCTGTCTCTTCCAAATAACAGAGGGGAGGTCAGATTTTCTTTTGGGGTTTGTATTCTGCTTGCAAGAAGCCCTTCTGGTCCTGTGGCTGGCCAGAGTGAATGTCATCAGAAATTAAGACAATCTCTTGCCAGGGATGAGACAGGTGACAAAGAGTCACAATTCCCAGCAAACTCAGTGCGGGCTGAAGGAGAACGCAGTGTTTCTTGACTGAGACCATATTTACCCCTCTATAGTAATGGTGAGACTGTAAATTAGTCTAGAGACATAAGGACATTCTTTTCAGATCTATGGCTCTACCAAGCCCTATGGCAAATCGGTAATAATAGGAGAGAACACAACTGCCTAAGATATGTGCTACATTTATATGTTGCTAAGCATCTCTAAGTTGAGGCCTTTAGGGAACAACATGGGGGAACATCACCATGCAATCTCTGTTTATTTTCCACAAAAGAAAGCTATGGAATACCTAGGTTTTGGAAACTAAGAAATTTCTAGGTTGACAACAAAAGCTATTGATTTTAAGCACCTAAAAGTTTAAAGCAGTAGTGGAAAAGCAGGAAGTCTGAACTGCTATTTGCAAGTTGGGTGTCTAAATCCCCACTTGGGAAGGATTTGATGAGGTCTAGTTTTGCACCAAAGTGATGGGATTTGCCTTTCAGAAATGCAAGAGAAAACAAAGAATCCTTACTTTAACAAAGCTCATTCGAATAGTACACATCTTGGTCAGCTCATATACCACTTCGAAACCATGATTTACTGACTGGGCCAGCAGCTGGGCAAAGAGCTGGTTGTTGAAGATCTTGAGGCTGCAGCCACTGGGGATCTTGCAGACAGTGGCTGGGTGGAAACCATGCTGGTAGTTACAGTTACGGCTCTGCACAAAAATACTGCTGTCACTGACACATTCAGCATAAACTTCCCCACCAACGTAGTAAAGATGAACACCTTGAAAAAGAAGAAATAACGTTTATTGTTTCTCCATTGTTCACAGGATACTTTACAGCAGCAAGTCTTTAACTATTTTACATACAAGCCTAGGATCATTCCAGACACTCAGTGCCTGCCTACACACTGCCTTTTAAAAGACAGTAAACTGTGTGCATACCCATGTAACTGCACAGTGGACCCACTGACATGAAGAGGAAATTGTCATAAATGCTACTTTGAGGTACTGGTCTAGAAGAAAAAAAGCCTTATCATATGCTGTTTTTCTTTGTTTCTCAGTGGAAGGTTGGTTTACTTCTTTAACCCAACAGCACAGTATAATAAGGTATACACATGTAAGTATCAAACATATGTCAACCATACACAACGAATGGATCAAAACTGTAAGAGAAATGACAAATCTGTTATGCATTACACATATAAATGTATTTTCACTGTTGAGCACATGCAGGCTGACCAAGACCAATTTCATTGCATGCTAGTTTTTTACTACAGGATTCTATCTCATGCAGCTGAAACACAGCACGGTGTGTACTTAAAATAGCTTTTCTGCATTTTGCTTTATCCGCCACATCAAAGCCATGCATTTGCATTTGCATGATGTGACTTACTCATCAGATCCTGTTCAAAGTGACCTTTAGCAAGAAAATGACTGATTTGCTTCTGGACTTTTAGTGCCCAAGTAAGTGACTTACTGAAACTAACTCTCATTTTTTTTCTGTGCCTTGGGGAAATGAAGATGGAAGCATTTCTATCCATTCAAAGACTCTGGTCCCCCCAGAATGTCTGCATGCATGAAAATATACCTAAATTGGTGGGAGAATTTATCTTAGCCTAATTCAGAAACTGTAAAGTTAGGGATCTTGTGTAAGCTAATTGTGTAGATGCCTTCCCTAGTTGATAGATGATGGGAAGCACTGTGATCAGATGATTCACTCCGTCCGCTACAGAGCACAGGCTCACAGCCAGCTTGAACCGATGGAAGTCTGTACAGGTGCTGAGAAGGCTCACTTGTTCCCTGCCCCTGCTGCTTCTTCCCACACCAGCTTTCATGCTGGCAGCAGATGGCTGGGGATTGGGCAGCCATCCAGATTGGGGAACTGAACCAGCAAATAAACTTAAAAACAAACAAAACAAAACAAAACAAAACAAGATTTATTTGAAGTGAGATCTTCATCACTGCAAGCGTGGCAATGGGGACCCAGACTGCTTAAACGTGTACATGAAACCACACCCTGAAGGGGGACAAGTCATCCTGTGAAGATTCCTAGACATTCACCCTTCCCATGGCTAGATTAGATGAGATGCACCCCTCCCATGGCCAAGAGAGGTGGGAGAACTCAGTTCTTTGTTCTCATAAAAACCACCACTACAGGAAAATAAAATCTTTCTCTCTATTCCCAGGGATGGCAGTCAAACCCTTACATACAAATGCACATGTTCACAGAGTCTCAGTGGCCTGCTTGCAGAACTAGTGATAACTATGCTTTAATAATTTAGTTGTAATTAGTTTTATTCCTTTGTCTTTCATACAAAAAAGACTGGCTACATATTCCCAGTCTGTTCATCAGTCTGTGGTCATGACAGCAAGGGGCAGCAGCACATCCTTAGGACAAAACCAGCTTCTAAAAGTAAGTGGGAAAGATGGGGAAAAGCAGGTTCAGTGGGAAAGGAATCTGGGAAAAATACACTCTCCCATAGACTTCCAGGATGACTCAGATGGGAACCTTAAAGTCTGTCTTCAAGCCATCACTTTACTTTTACTTCTATGCACCCACGAGATCTCAAATTTGATGTGAGTGGCAGGGGTGTGGCTCAGAGCACATGCTGCTACTGCACTGGGAACACAGGTGAGATGACAGCTCATTAGACCAGCTGCCAGCTCCAGCCCAGCTGCATCGGACATCATGGGGAGTTGCACACAGTGACTTGACTTATATCTCCTTTCCCTTCTGTGGAAGATGGATAAAAGGGGAGGATCAAAAACACAAAACTCCTAGCTGTCCTTAATGGACTCCATATAACTTTCTGAAATCACATAATCATTAGGGTTGGAAGGGGCCTCTGGAGATCATCTAGTCCAACCCCCTGCCAATGCAGGGCCACCTAGAGCAGGTTACACAGGAATGTGTCCAGGAGGGTTTTGAGTGTCTCCAGATAGGGAGACTCCACAACCTTCCTGGGCAGCCTGTTCCAGTGCTCTGCCATCTTCAATATAAAGACTGAGGACACAGGGTAGGGAAAGGAGAAAAAGGACATAAATATTCACCACATTTCAAATCTTCAGGTGTGGCTACTGGTTTAGGGTGACCACACTTCTGGGTGCTAGGGTGAAAATTTTTAAAGGCTGGATTTTTTGGAGTATATTGAGTCACCCAACTTCTGAAAAAAAAAAAAAGATAAATGCTTTCAAAGGCATTGCCCATAATGAGAAAAGTGACAAAGTCACCTCTGAAAGCAGAGGCTACAATTTGCTTTTCCCTTGTGGACTTTTTAAAAGCAATAAAGCAGTAATGAAATGTCAGTGTGTGTTTCCATTCTTCTGGTATTCATTCACCAGAGGCAAACACCCTTGAGGAAGCCGAACAGCTTAATACATGTTTGTAGAAGGCCGAATCAAGGGTCCATATGTTTTAGTGGGATTTCATTGCTCTCTGCAGAAACTGAGAATTCATCAGTTTCCCAGCATCCACATCTTTTTGACTCTCTGATCAGAAGTCCCCTTTTTGTCCTTGAAGTCTGACCGCTGAAACAGGTCCAATTGCTAGTAGATGTTGCATTGTGTTCTGGATTGTTTTTAGCTTTGATGTGGTATTTCCAGGAAACCATCTCACGCTGATACACTACATGACAATTCAATCACATATCCTTATCCTACGGAGCTAATCTTGTTTACTCACTCTTTTTTCTACCTTGTTAACATGTGACAATTGTATCAATTTCAGTAGCTTTCATCTGTCTAGCATGCCTTTGAACTACATACTTCGGGAGCTGTTCTGTGCTCTTCTGCAGGCCTGTACTGGTGCCACTTCTACTCCAGTTGGACACGTTTTTTTGAGATTTGCATAAACAGGGAAGAGCAGTAAAATCAAGGATCTCTGATATACTAAGCTGCTCTCTAGGCAACCTGCTCCCTTCCCTTGGGCAGATTCCTAGAGTAAAACTTTAAAGGACTTTTAATCAATGAAGACAGATCTTCAGATTTGAACGGATGAGGACCATTAGCATTCACCTCATTTTCTTTCTGTTCTGTCTCTTCCTCTTTTGGGGCAGAAAGTCACAGGATATAGCATCCTCAAATGACAGCTTTGACTGGGATCTTTTGTCAGTCTTCGTTTAGGGCTGGGTTCAGCTTTGATCTACACCCCTCTGACAGCTTATACTGACAGAGAAGCTTTGCTTTATTTCTGAGTAAGGTAGAACTAGGTGCACAACCCCTTTCCACCCCTCACAACAAGTTACTATGACAGACACTTGTAGCATCATATTGGCTTCACACAGTGCATCTGCAACACAAGTGCTTTTCTTTCCAGAGAAAACAGCAAAAACTAAGTACAGCACCTCCTGTGCTAACCTACAGGTTCAGTGTTGTTTGTAAAAACAATGTCACGTTTGTCTCAGAGCTTCCTGGTACTCAATCATTCAACACTACAGACTATCAAGAGCCAATTAAAATACTGCTCTAGGCCTGGGAAATGAGGTGAGGTTGACAAGATAATAGGAGTGGAACAATTAGAGTTAATTAGCCCAGTGGGAAATCCATTCCCAGGCAGCTACTCGTGAGAGGCTGGGTTGGCAAGATAATGAGTCTAGACTGGATATACCAGAACGGGCAAAGCTCCATCTGCACAGAGAAGTGGCCCGTACAGGGCTTCTGACTCACTGCCACAAACAACAGTAAGTTCTGGGAGAATATCAGGTCCTACACAGCCCCACTAAGCTGGGATGAAGTGTGTGCAGCCACACACATCCAGCTGTGGTCTCCTTGTACCTGCCACCAGTAGTGTACAAGTATATACTACTATATACCAGTATATACATACTATGTACTCATATACTACTATATACGAGTAGTATAGGAGTATACCCTGCATACACAGGGTATATGTATACCAGAAGTAGACCATACAAGAAGAACTGCTGAAAGAGAACCCAAGACCGAGTTTTAGTAGCAAGAAGTTGACAAGGCAGGGAATCAGACTGATGGGGAGCAAAAAGCTACAAAGGCAACTCCAGCAGAGTTTTTCAGCTAAGTAACTCAACTACTAAGTGTTTCATCCATCTCCCTTTGTTATTTGGTGGGAGGAGAACCAGACCTGAGGCACCAGCAATTATCCTTTTAGTGGCATTTCAATGGCAATATTCCCAGTTGCCGGAAGCCCTAATAAATAAAATGAAAATACATACTGCTAAATTAGAACATACAACTATAAACAACATTTTTCTCTTCAGTGGCCAAGCTTTTGTAAGGAGCTACTCTGATGATTGTTATTCAGTCAGAAAAGAATCAGCTGCTTTTCTTCTATTTCGGAAGTAATCTCAGAGCTTTGGTTTTAAGATAAGTGCATCTGACAAGTCAGCTGGGTTTGTAAATGCAGTGCACAGTTCTTTCAAGCTCTGAATATTCCTGAGGAGAAGGGATTTTCTCTTACCTTTTCCTATGTGTCTCCTGGTGTTCTCTATAGTAGAGTTGCGGTTTACATTTGAGAGCAGTCCCAGGCAGAATCTGTTTTTATTATTTGAGGGATCTGTAAATCCATCTATAAGGATACTTCGAGACGAAGCCTGGAAAGTCTCCCCTACCCGGTTGTTGAGTTCATAGTAGGCAACTGAGCACCAGTGTTGTGGTTCCTCATAGCAAACAGGCTGAAAGTCTGTAGGAAATAAAATTAATCAGCTGCTCAGGTCCCTACTATTTTTTAAACAATCATTCTCTGTTTTCTTTCCTCGCTCTCTCCCATTCTCCCCCTTCCCAGCTCTTCATCTAAACAGTCACTTGTCACGCTTTATCTCAACAGCAGCTTCTGTTTCTGCTTAATTTTATGACTGAAGCCCCAAACATGCAAAGCACTGGTACATCAGCTTAACTCTAAGCCTCTGAGGAGTCCCACTTATTCCTAAAAGTGATAATTCCACTGCATTAAATTAAGCACATGCAGACATTCCTTGCTGAAGTGAGGCCCAATCTCTACACTGGAAATAGTAAGAGATACATCTGCTCTCCACACCAGCAGGAGCTAGGGGTGACAGATGGGCTCAAATCAAGTCAAAACTGAGCCAAGCCTTCAGCCTAATACTAAACTCTGAAGTTCAGAAGTAATCAATCATGCCCCCAATTTTTTGCATGCTTTGGGGCTTTCCACTTCCATGTGGGACTAGAAGCAGAAATGTCAGCAAGGTAATTTCTTTTCGATCTTCCCCTGCATAGATTTTCTAACTCAGAGACAGAAAAAGACTCAAAAATGTAACAGAATCTCTGAGCCTCATTCGTCCTACAGGAGTTAGTGGGAAACCATATCCTGCCTGTCCACCACAGGCATGTGAGCCCCCCTGCCCCCAGAGCACCTCTAAGCATAACCTCTAACAAACTTCTAACTGATGCCCGCTAGGGCAATGATCAGGGATGATAAATTATGGTAAAGATTAAAGTATCTCGTTAACTTATTTAAAAGTACTGGTGCCTGATAACTAGTTATTATCTGGCCATTCTGTGTATTCATCTGTAATTAGCACTGTCACCCTCATCGTTCTTCAGCTCCAGTTCTGTGATACATACATGTTCCTCACTGTTTCAGACAGCTGGCATTATTTTTTTAATGTGCATGTGTGTGCACTGTGTTCAGTCATCATGCCACAAACTGTTTAACATCTGTTTAGCACTACAATATATGCTGGACTAAAAGAACAGTGGTGAGTTTTCCTTTGCAGTAGCAGGAAGCCAAAAGAAAACCCAGCTAAGAAACTCCATTTCCCCCTGCTGCTTTGCAGCGATGGGCTTTGAATGGAGGAGGCATGACCTGCCAGCACTAGCCTGGAAGTAATGGAGACCATGTTGGAGAGGTCATGAAGGTGCTCTGAGGGAAGCAAGGAAGTTCCCAGACCCTTCTACTCTGATGACCCATGCCCTCTCCCAGTAAAGCATTCTTATATGAGGACATAGAGTTTGGCCATCCCTAAAAATCTCTTTGTACTTCACTAGAACATGTCCTTTTCTTTTCTAGCCAGCCTGTAATGTAATATTAATACAAAGATGGCAGTAAGAAAGGTCCCAACCACAAGGCTTTAAACTACTCAAAACCTAGAACTGAAGGTGATAAAGAAATCAGTTCTGATATTTATAGTGCTCTTGTGTGTCATACTGCCTCACTATCCTTGATTTGATATTTTTGTCTTTACAACATTGATAACAGTGTTTGTTTTCATTAACAGCTTTCAAAAATATAATCCTTCATGAATACAAATAAGGACTAAATTCCGTAACTTTACACATAATTCACTAAATTCTTAAATCAATCTATTTTGCTGGCTAATGGATGGGTCTAGTACACAGCCTTACAGCTAAACTCTCTAAAACCTATTATGACAGATCACTGAACCTTCTTGTTTAAATAAAAAAATATTTGCTTAACAGTTGTTTTATTTTTTTAAGAATAATACAAATGGTTATTTACTTTCAGCTTCTCCATCGGCAGATTTACCTCCATTGGGCAAAGATAGCACTAGTTGACTTTCGGCTATTGCGTCCATTGACCGCCCATTGTGGGTTCCTGGAGGTTCTCTTGCATGGTAAGGAGGAGGTGGAGTTTCCACTGTTAGAAAGAATGAAACAAAAGAAAGAAAAGACACCTAAATCAATACATCGGTAAATTCTCCCTGGCTTTTCCTAGTGAATATTTAACTTCTTCAGCATTGTTTAGGTAGGAAGGGCTGGAAACAGCACAAATCTGAGCCTGACCTCCTTTCAGTCTCCAGATTAAGACCATTACATGTTCAGGGAGGATGGGAAGGAAGGCTGTCAAGTTGGACATGCTGCACTTCAAAAAGAGAGGAACAGTCACAACTAGTGCATCAGGCCTAGACTTGTGTCTAGTCAATCCCCCCACTAACAACAGTTGTTACCCTAAGAAAGTAACGCAGTTTGATCATTCAGTTCCAGACTTCTCTCACAAATTGAAAACATGAAGAGGATGATTTAAAAGCAGAAGCTTCAACAGATCCTCTGAGAGAAAGATCTCTTTCTTCACAGGCTATAAAAAAAGCCTATGGAGAGCCTTTACGCTTTAAAATCAGACTTGGCAAAACTTCCTCTAGATTTGTCCTTTATATCTTTGTCCTACAAAGAAAGGTAGTCCCTCTTTTGGTTTGTTCAGTTTCCCATCAAAGAGCAACAGAAGTGATGAAAACACATGGAAAAGAGGTATCAACTCACAACCTGTCCAGCTCCTGATTTGCTTCATTTATGGCACAGTAAGCTGGAAAACAGAAGGTGAGTCTAATAGCGGGGATTCTCAAGAAAGTCAGAAGGCTTTAGAAAGCCAAAGAAGGGACATATTAGAAAGTGCTGACATTCACTGCATAAGCAGTATAGCATGCACCTTTATTCATTTGAACAGAAACTCAATGGGCTTATGTGTAAAGTATAGCCATATATAAACTTGCAGGACTGAGGGTCTTTTTAAGGAGTCTTTTTAACTTGGTTCCAGGTTGAAATTTCCTCTTGCATTCAGGTGTGTTGGCTGGCCCTCAAAACAGAGCTGGACAATTTGGACTATCTCATATGACAAACATTGAACCTTCCAAGTAAGAACTGCACAGGAATGTTATTCTATTTAAGCATTGCTCAGGATTTAGGCATTTCATACACAGTATGATATCTCGAACATACAAGATGGCATAACCCTCCCACAGAAAATGCAACAAGCTAGACTAGTAAAACAAAATCAAGAAAGAGTGGAAAAGAGTACAAGTCAGAGAAAGGAATATAATAAGGTCATATAGGTATTTTGAATGTCTACACATAAGTCAGTAACCATATGCTTTCTTTATACTCACCAAAGAAAAAGAGGCACCTGCAGACATGATGCATCTCAGCTACTTTAGACATATACCTTAAGATGTAATGCATCTTGTTCTAGGAGTGCTTGTTTTTCTCCACTGATCACAGAGTGAGTATAAACAATTGCATGAGATGTAGAAATATGCATTGTTGACTTGGTCACACCAAGCCCACTCAAGGTTCTTATGGAATCATAGAATCATAAAATAGTTAGGGTTGGAAAGGACCTTAAGATCATCCAGTTCCAACCCCCCTGCCATGGGCAGGGA
>WYDI02024646.1:0-27948 GCA_009867235.2 Psittacus erithacus | reverse complement strand
ACAAGAGGAAACTTTTCCCCAGTGAGAACAACCAGCCACTGGAATAATCTCCCCAGGGAAGTGGTGGACTCCCCAACGCCGACACTGAAGATTTAGCTGGACAGGGTGCTGCGACATCAACTCTAGGTCATGCTTTGCCTGCAAAGGTTGGACCAGATACTCCTTTAGTTTCCTTCCAACCCGGGATTCTCTGATTCAAAGAGGGATTTGGGGAACTTGTTTGAGAGCAATTTGCTGACCACTGTGGGAACAGAGACCTCAAGCTGGTGTAGAACTACTTTTACTGGGGCAATGGCCAATACAGCCCAAAGCCAAACTGCCTTATTTATGACTTGAAGATAAGCTGAGAAAGTTGGGGCTGTTCAGCCTGGAGAAGAGAAGCTGCGTGGAGACCTCCCAGTATCTGAATGGGGCCTATAAGGATGCTGGGGAGGGACTCTTCATTAGGAACTGTAGTGACAGGACAAGGGGTAACGGGTTCAAACTGAAACAGGGGAAGTTTAGATTGGATCTAAGGAAGAAGTTCTTTACTGTGAGGGTGGTGAGGCACTGCAATGGTCTGCCCAGGGAAGCTGTGAATGCTCCATCCCTGGTGGTGTTCAAGGCCAGGCTGGACAGAGCCTTGGGTGCCATGGTTCAGTGTGTGGTGTCCCTGCCCATGGCAGGGGCTTGGAACTGGATGATTTTAAGGTCCTTTCCAACCCAAACTATTCTGTGATTCTATTCTATTTTTCACTGAAGTCACCCAGTTTTTCAACAGCACAAACCAACAAAAGACCTTCCAGGGTTTTATTTCCCTGTGTCAAATATTTGTGTGCCTGCACTGGTGGAGGCCTCACCTCAGTGCCTCGTCCCGCTGCGCCGGCCACCATGTGACACCACCAGGGCCACCACACCAACCGCAGCCACTTTACCTCACGTTCTACAGAGCTTTATTTCGGGCAGGCAGGCAGTGAGGAGCGGCCACATGAACTGGTGAAGCACTTTATAATGTGTAAGAAATCCTGCATAACACCTGCAGGACATTCACCTCCAAGCGCCGGCTCCCCTTGCCAGCTCGTCCCCTCTGTCCCACCCGTGCGTGGGCTGAGGTGGCACCCGGAGCAGTGGTTACTGCTATGGACAGGACGGCAAAGCCTCTACCAGCCTTCCTGAGTGTCAGGAGGAATGGCAGAGGGAACTGCTAGTGTTTAGTTTGGAAAAGAAAAGGCTGAAGGGGGATCTTACTGCTCTCTAGAAGCACCTGCCAAGAGGCTGCAGTGAGGTGGCGTCCGTTTCCCAAAGAACAAGGGATGGGACAAGAGGAAACGGCCTCGAGCTGCACCAGGGCAGGTTCAGATGGAGCTGAGGAACAACTCCTGCCCCAGAGGGTGCTCAGGCATTGGAACAGGCTGCCCAGGGCAGGGCTGCAGCCACCGGCCCTGCAAGTGCTCACACACCGTGGAGACGAGGCCTCAGTGCTATGGGTTAGAGGTGGCCTTGGCAGTGCCGGGGTGAAGGCTGCTCGGGATGATGAAGCGGCTTTTCCAACCCAGGCGATTCCAATCTAACGCGCGAGCAACGCCGCAAGAACAACGTTTATGTGCGGCGGTCCGGGCGGGTCCGTCCCGAGAGCAACGGCGCAACGGCGCACAGCAACCGCAGCCGCAGCCGCCGCCATGACACAGCCCCGCGCCTGCGCTAACCCCGGCCGCCCTCCGCGCACGCGCCCTCGCGCGCCCCGCGCTTCCCGCGGCTCCGGCGCGAACTACAGCCGCCGGGGGGAGCGGCGCGGGGCGGCGGCGCGTGCGCGCCAGCGCCTCCTGTGGCTCGGGCCCATTTAAATGTACGTGAGGGAGGCTGCGAAATGGCTGCGCAGGTCGCTGCGGTGCGCGCCGTGCCCCGGGCCGCGGAGGAGCCGCCCCAGCTGCCCGCAGGGGACCGGCCCGGCCGGCCCCGCGGCGGCGGGCGCCGGAGGCGGGGTCCCTCTGGTGAGGCGGCGGGCGCTAAACGGGCCCGGCTGAACCAACCGCTGCTGGCGGGGCCCGGCCCGGCGGAGCCGCTGCCCCCGGCCGCCCTGCCCGGCCTGCCTGCCGCCGGGCTCTTCACCTTCTCTCCGCTCAGCCTGCCACCGCCCGCCGCCCTGGAGGAACGCCGCCACCACCACCACCACCGGCATCGCCCTGCCGCCGGCCCCGAGCCCGGCCGTTTGGCCGCTGGGCAGCCGCAGAAGGCGAGGCGGAGCAGCCCCGCGGACGGGGCAGCCGGGCGGCCCAGCAAGCGAGGTGAGCAGGCGGAACGGGTGTGGGCTCGGCGCTGACCGGTGGCGCTCGCGCGCCCGGGCGGATCGTACCCGGCGGAGCTTGCCTGCCGCATCCCTCAGCGGCGGCCTCGTACTCCGCCGTCCGTGGCCGGCGGGGCTCGGCGGAGCGGTGCGGTGGGGCCGGCTCCGGCTCGGCCTTACCCGCCCCGGTGGGAGCCGCAGAGAAAGCGGCTCTCGGCGCCCTGTGCGCGTTCCGGTGGTGGTGGGCAAAGGCGGGTGAGCGCACCGTGGCTTTCGACCCCGCCGGTGTCCCTGCTCGCAGCGGGGCCCGTCGCTCTGTTCCGCTGGGACCCGGAGCCCGGTAGCGTGTGGCAGGGGGCTGAGGCTGGGGGCGATCAGGGCTGCCGGCCCGCGCTGCCCTCTGCGCGGCTCACAGTGCGAGCGCTTCCACAGTAGAGCTTTCTTTCTGCGCTACCTGCGTGAACTTACACCAGAACTGAGAAGGTGCTGTGGTTTGTGTGGTGTTTTTCTTGAGTTAAATACCCTGAGGTTGCTTTCATGAAGGCCAAGTTTCCTCTGGATTTTTTTTTCCTTTTTTTTTCCAAGGTACAGAATGATTACTTTTGTTCCGCTCGCTTATTTGTGGTAGCAAAAAGCCTCTTGGGGAGAGCAACAGAAATAAAAAGCCATTGCAGAAGTTGCTGTAATAAAGATATTAGTGTGAATCGCGCTTCAGGAGTATACGTGAAGGTGTGCTGAAGATGCGCTGCTTATGAAGTTAGCTTTGTAATGTAAACTCTAGATAGTGCTGTTGTAAGAATGGGCAAAACTATGATGGGGGGACAGTTTTCACTTGGTTTAATGCTTCTTCACAACTGTGTTTGAATAGTGACTATAAAAGCTACTGGATTGTAATTCCAAATTTTAGCTTGATAATAGGGAAGTACTATATCTCTGTAGACTGGGAGTGTCACTGTATGTCAGTTCTAACCAAGTAATCAAATGAGGCCTTCTTTTAATAAAGGCTGAAACAGTGTTAAAGCTACTATCTGAATTCGGGGTTAGCAAAGGAAAGGTGCCTGTGCACTGGAAATTGTGACACTTACCTCTGCTTGTCCTCTACTGCAGGCGTGCAGTGGGTTTTGGGATGAGGCTGGGTTTGTTCTCCTAGCTATCAGGTTTTATTTCTAAGTATAATCCAATTAATTGTCTATTTCTTTGACTGTGCTGCTCTTGCCTTCGGCCACGAGTGACAACAATCATCTCCAGTGGTTTTGCTGGTTAATAGTGATACTGGTGTGTTCAGTTATGTAATGTTTTAGACTAGTGGAGTTATTGGCACTGCTGCTATGCTCATAGTTTAGTGACCTGACTATAGCTTTGCTTGTGTTTGAGGCACTGGAGGCGTTCCATTTATTTAAAGGAATAATTAAAACTCTTTACTTCAAGACTGTCAGGCATTACCATAATGTCACTGTCTAGCTTCACTTAATACAGAGGTTGGTCTCACTGCAGTAGTGAGACTCCGCTGTATTCAGTGGGTATGGCACAGTTGGGATATCTTTTATCCTGAAAAGAGACCAGTCTTCACTGAAGTTTCAAACTGCGGAGTGCTAGTTGTGTGCCTGCTATTAGGGGATATCTTCAAACAGGCAGGTGCTCTGAACTAAAACTAGTGCATGTCTGAGGTTTTTTAAACTATGTCTAAAATTAGAAATACTTAAGGTAAGGCACTTTTTAACAACCAAAATTAATTTAGAAATACCTACAGGGAAGTATTTCCAACAGCTTGGTGGTGCCATGAAATTCTGGTTTAGTTTCAGCTTGGAATCTGGCTCCAACAGAACGAATCTTCTGTGTAGTTAGTATGTTTGTTACAGTTAGTAAAGCAGTATCTACACTTGAGACCTTAGTGATTGAGTAAGCTTATGCAACCTCAACTTCTGAGACTTGCAGAAAAGCTTCTTCAAAGAACTGTTTCAGTTGACCTACCAAAACAAGTGCTACCACCTTTCTTTTCCTGGTTTCCCTAGCTGTAATATAAAAATAAGGGCATTTGCTGTTTGTAAAGGCTAACAGCAGTAGTGTGTGAACTTGTATTTCAGGTCCTAAGACAATCGTATGAAGTTAGTATTAAGCAATAGACTCTTTCTTTGCTTCATGAGTAATTCTGTTCGCTATGCCAGGCTGTTAGGAAGGTCAGCTGTCTGTAGAAAAGAGCTCTGAGACCAGCCTAGTAATGATATAGTTAAACATTATTGGTTAGACTAAATAACTTGAAGCTGCATATATATATCCTTATACCCTTTCTCATAGATTAGTGTAACATGTTTATTTTTTTTCTTCAAGTACTGCAAGAGAATAAAGAGGAAATACAAATTTGATAGCTTTGCAGACAGAGAAAGGAAATTTCATTAGCACAGAGCCCTGTGCTGCAGGAAACTGAAACTTTAGCCATTGCATCTTCCAGTCTGATGTTGCCTTCAGCAGTTGTTTGGATCCCCCACAGCTCTCCTGGTAATATGGCTCTTGGAGGTTTGTGTGCACTGTGGCATGAAATAGTTCTTTGGTTCAGGCAGATTGTCTTGGCAATTGAGTTTTTTTAACAGCTGGACCATCAAGATTTCTAACTACCATTGTCATTTGCTGTAAACTATTTGAATTAGTTTTTATTCCTAAAAGATGAGCAGTTAAACTATTACATTTTGCCAAGCAGACCTACTTCTTTACTTTCTGTCTCTCAGCCATTAGCCTTTTACAGGTTGATTAACCTTGAAGAAACCAAACCAACTGACCAAACACCTAAACCAAACAACCTCCTCTTAATTTCTAGCTCTGATTTAACTGAGTAGTTAAGACTAGTGAAAGATAGCTGAAGATGTGGCTGTGATGATTCAGATCCTTTAATAAAAAAGATCAGCAGTCTAAGACTGTTTTAATTGTTGGTTTGTTTTTGTTTTTTTTTTTGTCCAGAAAGCTGACTGCTTGAAATACTTGTACCTCTTGCTTTGTACTTGGTTTTGCTTCTATAGTGTGTATCCAAAATCAGGGCAATGTTCTGTAATGAAAGTATTAATGTTTAAATGTTACTTGTTAACTTGTTTATCCTCTTCCCCTGCATGGCACTGCCTGAAATGTCAGGAGTTATTAATGTACTTAGAGATGTTTGGGAATATGGATTCCCTTTAAAGGTATTCTAATGCTTCTATTAAAATATGAACTATCTCTAAAGTATTAAGCTTGAGTTTTGGAAGATTTCCTTCATTCCAGGTCTTTTTTGCGTAATAACAAGAGGTATAGCAGTTTTTGTTGTGTAATTAGTCTTGTAAGTTAAGTCAAGGTATTACTTCCTGGGAACAGAGAGCTTTGGCAAATGGGAGGGTTCAATTCTTTAGGGGTGAGCATGCTGCAACTGCAGAGCTCTAATCTTCTCTTTATTGTTGCTGCCAGAAACTCCAGATGAAAATGGCAAAACCCAGCGAGCTGACAGTCTTATTATGAAGAAGATAAAGAAAAAAAAGAAAAAGAAACACCGGGAAGATATGAGGGGGAAACGCCTGAAGATGTACAACAAAGAAGTGCAGACAGTGTGTGCTGGACTCACTCGGATTGACAAGGAGACTCTTTCTCAAGGACAGTGTGATAACTTGGAAATGAACAAGGAATCCTTCAGGTACCTGAAGGATGAGCAGCTCTGCAGACTGAATTTGGGTACGCAGGAGTATCGAATACCCCAGGGAGTGCAAACACCATTTGTGACACACCAGGAGCATTCTGTTCGCAGCAGCTTCTTGAAAACTGGCACTAAATTTAGTAACTTCATTCATGAAGAACATCAGTCCAATGGTGGTGCTCTGGTCCTTCATGCTTACATGGATGAACTCTCATTTTTGTCTCCAGTGGAGATGGAGAGATTTGCGGAAGAGTTTCTTGCATTGTCATTCAGTGAAAACGATAAAAATGCAGCTTACTATGCTTTAGCCATAGTACATGGAGCAGCTGCTTATTTACCAGACTTCCTGGATTACTTTGCTTTTAACTTTCCTAACACTCCAGTGAAAATGGAAATTTTGGGCAAGAAGGACATTGAAACAACAACAATTTCAAATTTTCACTCTCAGGTAAGAACTATTCAAAGGCATAAAAGGTGCATGGCACCTAGATCTGATTATTCTATAATCAGCAGGGATGGCCTAAAATAGGTGAGGCAAAATATTTCTTCCAAGCAGATGAAAAAAGATGATGTTGGGACTATGGATCACACTTCAAACACTGCTAAATGTGAAAGATCTGCACTGATCTTCTTGCAGGCTTTCAGCTGATCTTCTGTACTTGGGAGAACGCTGACATGGTTCAAAGCAACAGCCAAGTCTGTGTTAAGAGTTGTGTAGATTGCAAATGCTAACATTGCTTTTTCTGTTCAGTAATCTGGGTGTTTTTTTGCAATGACATTACTTTTCAGGTTTTAGTGCATCATTCACAACAAATAAGGGTGTTTTAATATCTTAATTCTATCAGTAGCTGTTGCTGGATGCTTAAACTTTCCAGCTTCAGAGTGTGTGTTAGACTGTCTTTTTAATTGCGTTTAAAAGAGGCTTTCATTTTATACACTACCTTGGTTTGTGCTTCAGCTATCTTAAATTCTCAACCTGTATTTCTGTGTGGCTTAAATGGATGCAACAGTAATAGCTGTGCTAATTTCAAGGTTCCCATATGAAACCCCCTTGCATTTGACTCCTGTGATCAAGCTTAAAAGTATCTCTGGCCATACAGCAACATTACAGATGAGATAAATGACTTTCAGGTGGAATAAAACTTTTCCCTGCTTAGTGTAGTCAGAACAGATTCAAACTACTGATGACTTTTTAAAGTCTTGATTCAAGACCTTAATTACCTTTTCTGGTTTGCCTGCTGGAAGGAAAAACCTGAAACTCTGTTGCAGAGTGCACTTCAGTGCTATTGGAACAGGTCTTCTTAGTAACAGATTTTGAAATCCTAGTGTTTGTGGGTGGATCTTCGCAGAGTTTATCAAATGCTTATGGGGAAGATTTGCATTGGAAAAACACTGCTTTACAGAAAGTTCCTGTGTGGTCACTTAGTATCTGTGATTCAAAGACTCCCTATTGAATCAGTAATTCTAACACTTAACTTATGAATTTGACAGTGCATAGCTGCTGCAGCACTGATTTTAAACCAGCTTCTATTTCTTGAGTTAAGTAATTCTTTGCCTTGACAGGGCTGCATCAGAGTGCTTAGTACTCCAAAACCAGTCTGAGCGTACAGACTTCTGCACGGTACCCACCTGTGCTCTGCAGATGTGAAGCTTGCCCATAGGTTAGGTTTTAAAGTCCTCTATATTAAGAGATTTATCTCTGTTCTTTGGAATCATGATTACATTCTAATTTACTTTGAATACATGTGGTGATGCCCTAAAATGACTAAATGGTGCCAACTGGGTATTTAACAGTTACACTTTTTCTTGGTGAGTGTCTTGTGAACATGAATAGCTTATACTATAAATACATGTGAGGAGTGTATGGCTTCACTGAGTTATAGTCTGTGCTGGTATTTCAGTTAATTCTATTTTAAGTACTGTCTAAACTTGATTAAGATTAGTCATGACTTGAGGTTCACTTGGTCTAAAACGCCTCTCAGAAAACAGCTTCAGCATGACCTGGTTAATCCTCTCTGTATGTTAGTGAAGTTCACACACTGAGCAAACAGAAGTAGAATTATGACTCCTAAGGCAGCTGAAGTGGGACTCTTCAGGTAATATAGATGATAGTAAAGTATCTAGTTTAAATATGCATTTAAATTGATAGTGGATTCAGTCATGTGTCTGCATGCTGCCGAGACTCAAGTTTTGCAAGCTAGCTTAATAGGGAAGGCTAAAATGCCTTGCTTAAGTCTGGCTGGTTCATTGCTGTTCCTTGACAGTGCTGTTGAGGAATCAGCAGATTGGCTAAGTTTCACTTTTGGACCTTCCTGTATGAGAATTGTACAATACAGAAGTACTGTATGGTTATTTTTCTGCAGATTAAGCATGTTACAGTATTGTACACTGTAGTGGTGCTGCTATTTTGAATTGAAGATACTTGTTTTTTTTAAGTCGCCTCCATTCTAGGTTGAGCCTTCTGTATGCATGGACTTGTTTGCTATACTGAACCGTACTGTGGCAGGGGGATTCTGGGCATTAGGTAGTCTTTAGTCCTGGAGACTTGGTATCAAGAAATTAGTTAATTTGCAGTTTACAGATACAATTTTAAAAGTTAATGTGGCCTTTGGCTTGTACAACATTTAGCTGTTTGTACACCTTTTTCAGACAAACTGAGTTTTAGTAGGAAGTGACTCCAGTTCAAAATAAGGACTTTAATCTGGTAGATTTAATAAAAATCAACTGATAATTAACTCTCCTTCAAAGTGAATTTATTTGTTCTCAGGACACTGAGGACAATATAAACCGAATGTTTATTAAAAAGCACTCTGTTTGTGGTATAACTGTGGTTTCTGTATACGAAAATAATTATTCTTCAGTGCTTTCTGGATTTTCTTTGCCACATTGGTTCTGCCTCACTTGTTCTAATGCTTCAGTGCTGAAGCTGAGCTTTAGTTTGAAGCTATTCAGTTGCACTAGGATCCTTCAAGACTCATATCACTGAACAATAACTTATAAGCTTTCTTCAATCAAGAGCATACTACAGTTTGAAAGTTCTCAGCCATGCAACGAGAATGAGTATTTATTTCCTCATCAGCTGTTTAAGTACAACTGCTTTTAGGTCTACACAGTGAACTGGAATACAGTTAGACGTGAAAAACCACTTCTGCTTTTCCCTTTTATTCCCCCTGCCCCAAAAAGGACTTGATCAGTTCTCTGTATGGTCCAAAGAGCAGTTAAACTGTCACAAACGGGAGGGGGGTTCTGGGAAGAGACCAGGAAAGAGTTGAGGGAAGAAAGACATATAAGCTGCTGTTCCTTCTGGGAAGGAGGTGGGAGAAGGAGGTGGGAGAAGGAGGTTACAGGTGATAATAGGGTAAGCTTTCTACTCCTGTACCATACTGTTGGAAAAGTTTACAGTATTCCTTGCAGCTTTGGTTAATGAACACTATCACAGTTTGGTTTTGTGCCCCTTCTTAACTTTTCCTTACTCCTGCAAAAAGGAGTAAAAAAGAGTAAAACCTGCATGGTTCTGGTTTGCCGGCTGGACTTAAACCACAACAATCCCTTATTCTGGAAGGACAATTTCTTCAGCAGAAGCTATCAAAGTATGAAATGGAGAAATTGTGCCTCTGCACTGTGAACTTAACTGAGTTTATCACTTAAGCCATATAATACTGCCCAGTGAAATATTTGACATGTTTTAGTCAAACATAACCTTTGCTGTAATGGCATGTCACACTCTTCCTTCTGTTGTAAATAGTAAGCTGCCTTGTGTTCTGGCTTTCTTCCTTTTAGCAAAGTGTTTGCGTGGTTGGTTTTATAACTAACTTGACATACTAAAACATTGTCACTGTCAACTGATTCATGCTCTTGAAACTAGAGAGCAACTTCGGAAACTTAATCTCATTTGTCTCAAGCTCATGCCTTTTCTGTGTGTCTTCTTTCCCTACAGAGTTAGGGAAAGTAATCTAGTACAAGGGTACTGCTTGCTTGCCCTTTCATGAGGCAGGGTCTGAATTATCTCAGTAATGTGTGGATACCAGCTCTGTAACTTCTGTGGGAATCACTGTTGCTGTCTACTTCTGTTCTCACTCTTGGGTGTGAAACACTGATAGGTACATCATTCAGCTGCTGTAAAATGCCTCCATGAACACTGAAGAACTAATTTCAAATATGCCTATAACTTTCAGTGTGATCCTGTATGGAGTAGGGGACACACAGAGTAGTGATAACTATCTGGCATTTCGAAAAGGGCACAGGACACCTGAGTGGTCTCACCAGCCTGATGGTCCTTTTACAACAGGAAAGGTCTGTATGATCTGATCTGTAGATAGTGGCAGTTAGTACTCTACTGATGGTTTTTAAGAAGCATAGTGAACAGATAAGAGCAACGAAGGTATCGTGGTAATAATTTACCAACTTCTGACAGCCATAAGAACTGGAATGAACCAGCTCCTAGGAATTGGACTTCAAACAAAAAAGCCAAAAACAAACAAACAAAAAAAAAAAAAAAGAGAAAAATACAAAAAAAAAAACCTGCCCCAAAAACCCAAAGGAAACTTAGAGAAAGGTACTAGTAGATAGAACAAAGTGACTTCAGGCTTTTCATGGTCTCATCTGTCTTCCCTGAAAACAGGGGTCCATGAAGATGGCTGTGAAATGAATATAGCTGTTGGAGCACTTTGCAAATGACATGTCAAAGTAGCTTGTAAGAAGGTGCAGCAAGCAGCTTACTTGTTCTCCCTTTATGGCTGGGTAGTTTAGTGTCCCATGAGCATGTTCTTGGCATGGAAATGCTTGTTATTACACGCAAGGCCTTGGCATACTCATATTCTTGAGACCACTGACTGAACAAATGGTATTAGTATTTGTGCTGTGCTGGAGGAATCAAGGATGAGATAGAAACTACATGTGAAGGAATATTTTACGGCATATAATCTAGTAGACTCCTTCCCCTGTGATTGAGGTGCTTGAGATGAATACTACAGCCTGCTGGGGATTGCCATGTGTTAATACATATTTTTAGTGTAAATAATCCTGGTTTTAATTCTCAAGTGTAGTGCCTATGTTTTAAGTTCTAATAGAAACTAGCAAAACACTGAAATCTAGGTTTTCCTTAAGGTACTTCTAGTGTCTCTTTGTACAGCTCTTGAATTTTATTTTTATATTGCATTCCAGTGCATTAAAATAATGCTAAAGCTTCTAGTTTTTATCCCTGTGCAAAAAATTACAAGGAAAACCTATGTATGGTGTTATAACACATTTAACTTGTGACAGACACTTGTGAAATACTAGTGCCTCTCAACAGGTGGCTTCAGTGAAATAAATCTCATCTGGAAGTAGTCTATCTCCACTTACTTTAATAGTACCAGGTAGTTAAACTGAACTGGCTTAAGGACCAGAGCATTTCAGGCCTTAGTACTCCCGTAGGTGCATAGATTAATTTTGATTAGTTTTTGATTTCCACTAATGCTGTAGTTTTCCATTAACTTCCAAATTAATGCAGTTTTCCAGTGTTCTGGATTGCATTCTGGCTAGCTGGTAGAATCACAGAATGGTATGGGTTGGAAAGGACTTCTAAGATCATTCAGTTCCAGCCCCCTGCCATGTTGCCCAAGGCCCTTTCCAACCTGGCCTTGAACACTGCCAGGAATGGAACATTTGCCACTTTGGTCATCCTTTGCTGGTGCCTCACCACTCTCACAGTAGAAATCATTTCACTTTACTGATGTTAGATATGACCCTTCACCAGTAATGTTCTAATAGGATTTGCAGACTTTCTCCTAGGGCAGCAGCCAGAAAGAATTAACAGCCTCTCAAGGCAGTGCTTGGCTCATAAATCTGTGTGGTCAAACCCAGAAAGTCTGTATGTGCTCCTCCAGCTGCTGCTGCTGGTTGTGATGGACTTGTAGAGTGCTTGAGCTGCCCAGTGCAGTTCTCAGAGTGACTTGGGATGTAAACTTCAGCACATGAAGGCAGAGGTGATGCAGTGCAGTAGTTGGCTTGCAGCTGAGGAATAAAGCTGTATGTGAAGTCATCTTTGGCTCCTTCTTAGCTTTTAATTAAAATGTGCATGCAGTCAAGGCAGAACTGCCAACTTCATGTATACGAAGCTAAAGAAAGGGGGACTCTGGAAATAGGAGTGAGCTGAACTCATGTAATTAGATAGCTAAATATCTATGGTTGCTGCTAGAGGAAAATACTGCAGCAGTAACTGTAACTCTTGCCTTATTAGTCTCCTAATTTACCTTTAGCAGCTTCATGGAATAGTTGAACTACATCTAGTTTGTTAGCTAAACTGCAGAACTTAAAACTAAAAACCTTAAAACTAAGCTGCTTCATAAATATATATATACATGAGTTATAAAAGGTATCACACTTCTGAACATGATTATAAAATTGCAGATTTACCTTTAACCGTCTGTCCTTTGTGCCTGCCCCACCGCTTTAGCCCTGGAGATGTGCCATAGCTTTTCATCACTGGAACCACTTGATGAATGTAAGAGAGGCTGTTGAAGAATGATGGAAGGTTGGAGCTTAAATACAGCTGAATATACAAAACAGACTAATTACAGCAGGATTTCTGATCTTTTAGGATTGAATAGCTGCTGCATCTACACACAACCTGCTCTGGCTGTATGGTGTTGTAGCTGCAGACCACAGGAGGAGACTAGAGAACGCTGGAGTGGTGCCAGTTGTTCTCTTCTGGGAGCAGGAAATGGGCAAGAAAAGTTTCCAGGTGACCTGAGAAAGTGGGACAGTTTGTGCTACAGAGGATGTCAAAAAGCTGTGAGTGAGATCAGTGTTTCTTGCCACAGGAGTGACAGCAGGTTATACTGCAAATGGTAGTAGTCCACTTGTGTGTGACCACTGGATTTCTACCTAGACTTCTCATTTCCTCCCATTTTTGGACCAGTTTTGTGTATATACTAGAACAGCATCACTAGAGCCATTGCTTGATGGACACGGAGATTTTTCACTACACTCGTAGGGGAACGACCTCTAGGATGTGGTTGAAATGAAGAATACACATGTTTCAGTAGCCCATAGTTTGAAATGTAGAAGCAACAGTCGACTGCACCAGGCAGTGGAGGCTTGAAGCTTGCTTGAAAGACTGAGTCACAATGAAACTGTGTGTAGGAGGTTTTCTGAAGTCAGCTTGGAAGTGCTGAATTGTTCCTGAATTAGTCAAATACTAACACACTATTATTCAAACTTTAGAAGTATTTCCTGTCAGTAATTTAGACAGTTCTTTCTCTTGGGATACCCTGTGGGCATCTGTTCTAAACAGGCTCTGAGCCTATTCCCAAAAGCATCTCTAGTGAAATAGATGTGGATGAGCCCAAGATTCATGTGAGCTGTGGCCTACTGTATTATATTAATCAATTTTAATCTCTTGTAGCAGAACTAAAGCTGTGCTGGTATTGTCTTTTCCTTTCTGCCCACTCAGGTCAATCGAACGTACTGCTGTGGAACATACCGAGCAGGACCAATGCGGCAGATCAGTCTTGTTGGAGCTGTGGATGAAGAAGTTGGAGACTACTTCCCAGAATTCCTAGATATGTTAGAAGAATCTCCATTTCTCAGAGTAAGCAGTAACTTGTGGTGTCTTGTTCAGAACTCTATGGATATTTAAGCAATGACTGAGTTCTATATATTTCAAAGTAAATAGAAACCATAAAGTATTTTCTCTAGTGATGTGCTTATTATTTGGGCTACTAAGGTATGTTCTTTCCTGTGTCCAAATGAAAGATACTGCATTAGGTAGCAACAGTTGTGTGGATAATTAAAAAATTATATAGTTTATTGTATATAGGCACTGCATAATCATCTGCTTCCCTAAACACTAAGTCTGATAAAGTCAGCTTGGAATATGTTGGAATGTCTTGAATATATTTTAGTTTCTGTGCAATTCTTTTGACAGCAAATCTGAACCATTTTTACCAAAGGCATCATTTAATTTTTCTATCTCACCCAGTGTTTTGTGTTATGTGTGTTTTGTGGGTTGTTTTGTTTTTGTTTTCTTTTAGATGACTTTGCCCTGGGGAACTCTTTCTAGTCTCAGACTTCAGTGCAGGTCACAAAGTGATGATGGTCCCATAATGTGGGTGAGACCAGGGGAGCAGATGATTCCAACAGCTGATATGCCAAAATCACCATTCAAACGGCGCCGGTAATGTTTTGTTTTCCTTTCCATGTTAAAGGTAAAACATTGCAGTTGTGTCTGTGTTAGATTTGAGAATAAAACCTGAATGCTTTATGTGTAGCTAGTTCTTCAGAAGGTTAATTCACGGGTTTGAGTTTCATTTCTGTTTCAAACTGGCTCAGTGGATAAGACAAACATGTTACTTGTGATGGTTATTTTATTTCATCACTGTATCCTAGATCAGTGCTTTCTTAAGATTGAAACCCCTTTTTATTTTCCTTCAGGAGACTTCTTTTATTCATCTTACTTCTGTGGAAAGAACCTCTTTAGTGGTGAGGAGAGATGAAATGCTCTAAAAGAGTAGAGATCCTTACTCTGCTCATGTTGCATTATAATGTTAAAGCACTTGAAATACTGCCTTCTCAGGAAATATTGTGGGGTACATATATACTTGCTGTCTTCTTCAAAGAGTGTGCTGTAGAACAAACTTCAGGACATAAAGACTTGGAAGCGTGTTTTAATTGTAATTTCAAGCAGAATTTTAGGACATACTGAAGTTTAGTTATTTGGGAGTATCTGTTGGAAGTTTGATTTCATAACCTGAACTGTACTTCGCTGTATTTGATCCAGTCTTTTGTCAAACAAGCACCTTGAAGAAATCAGAGGGAAACGCTTTGATCTTTGATTTTGAAGCCTGCAGCACACAAGACTTTTAAGATAATTTTAATACAAATACTTATTTTTGAGTAGCCTGAAACATTTTTTAGTATGTCTTTTTACCATGTTGTAGGTCAATGAACGAAATAAAGAATCTCCAGTACCTACCTCGGACCAGTGAGCCCCGGGAGGTTCTGTTTGAAGACAGAACAAGAGCTCATGCTGATCATGTGGGCCAAGGGTTTGACTGGCAGAGTACAGCTGCCGTTGGCGTTCTGAAGGCTGTACAGTTTGGGGAATGGTAAGTGCTACTGAAATGCAACTGTCCTTGTAGGAGGGAGTGATTCTAAAGTGATTTTGTCTCTTAAGAAAAGACAGTTCCTTGGAAAACAAACCTAATCAATGAAATGGTCTAAACCGTGTAAAGAAATGGGCTGTCTAGAGCTTGAAATTCACAAGCTATATACCTGTTATTTTTTCCTTCTTCTTGAGCCAGTAGAAAGGTTGTAACAGCAGTTTGCAGAAAATTCTAGTAATATATGAAATAAGCCTTAATATACCATTTCTGGACCGTCATCTGTGATTGTTCTTTTCCTGAGTAGGTATATTAATGCTAACTTCCTTAATAGAATCATAGAATTGTTTAGGTTGGAAAAGACCTTTAAGATCATCAAGTTGAACCATTAACCCAGCACTACCAAGGCCACCGCTAACCCATGGCACTAAGCACCACATCTACACACCTGTTAAATATCTCTGGGGACGGTGACAGCCCTGGGCAGCCTGTTCCAATGCCTGAGCACCCTTTGGGGAAGCAATAGATGACCTCAGTGTAACTCATTTCAGAGCTATAGTGCATTCTCCTTTGACGTACCCAGGACGTTCCTGTTCACCTTGCACAGAAACTAGACTTGCATCATGTTTTTTTTCTAGCAAGTCCAGTAGAAATTGGATAGCAGCACTAGCAATATCATTAGATTTTGATACCAATAAAAGGTGTCAGAAGTTCTTTTATTCGGATTCAAAGCTGTTGAATTAACAGCCAGGTCCTCATTGCTTCTCCATCAGAATTACTTGGTTACTTTTTGTTTTCCTTTAATACAGAATGATTCTGTCTAATGAAAGAATTGAGGCAAAACAGAAAACTTTGGTACTGGCAGGTTCAACCTGGTTCTCAGATGTTTTAGTGTATTATTTGTCCATGAAAACATCACTTCTGTTGTGCATATATCAAGAAAGGAGTAAAATGAAGGAAAAAAAATGACATCGCTTTTTCAAAGTAATACATGTACTGAGAAGTGATGAGACTGTGTGTGCAGTGTCAAAGTGAAATAGGTCGTTGGTTCAATGACTTTCTGCTGGAAAAAGCTGTAATTCTCTTAACTCCAATTGTTTAAAAATTCCTGGATTTCTCATTTTTTTTTTTTTAGGAGCGACCAGCCTCGTATAACCAAAGATGTGGTTTGTTTTCATGCTGAAGACTTCACTGATGTTGTGCAGAGACTTCAGTTGGACCTGCATGAACCTCCAGTGTCACAGGTATTAAATCTTCCGTAGTGATAGCTCGTTCTTAGCATTTTGGTGGTAGCTTCTGACAACTTTCAGGTTCCCAGTGTAGCCAGCTCTGTTGTATCCTTGGTGGCCCTCCATTCACAGCTCTCCTGGGCTATTTCCTTTCTCATGTTTCAGAACAGAATAGTTCAGTTGGAAGGGATGTACAGTGATCATCTAGTCCAGCTGCTTTTCCTTTTCACCAAGTTGTGAGTCCTGATACATGCTATAGAAACAACTAGTAGTTGAATAAGAAGCCATGTATGCCTGTTTCTGCCTTTTCTAATATACTAATGTTGGTTTAAGATATGAAGTTTAGGGTGTGAAGGTGTCTAAACTCAGTCCTGTCAGCCAAAACAGTGAGGCCTCATGTTGAACCTGGTATTTTCAGCTGTAACTGTAGAATGTTCTTAGCTGATCACTGTCCTCTCCTAAAATGTACACATTAGACAAATTATGTTTTAAAAATTCAATTCTTATTCAAGTTTGAAATTTTACCTGTTAAGCATTGGTTTAGGCAGGAAGTGTGTTGGAAGTAGGTGGATACTGAATTCTTTAAACAGAGTATACCACTAACTTTACTGTTTTCCTTCTCTCAGTGTGTTCAGTGGGTGGATGAAGCCAAACTAAACCAAATGAGACGGGAAGGCATTCGCTATGCTAGAATTCAGTTGTGTGACAATGACATCTACTTCATCCCTAGAAATGTCATTCATCAGTTCAAAACGGTGTCGGCAGTCTGCAGCTTAGCCTGGCACATAAGACTTAAACAGTATCATCCCGTGGAGGAGACTTCTCAAAATGCAGAAAGCAATTCAAGCTTGAACAGTAGTGTTCCTGGAAATCCAGAGGCAGAAGGTGAACCCCAGAGTGCGAGTGTAAAAACAGAGTCTGAAGAACCAGGTATAGAAATGCAGCTTACACCAGGAGTGCTCTCCTCCTCTCTTTCTTCAATATCAGGACTTGTGCAACCAGATCAGGTGGCCCAGCCCCTTCCAGGTTTTAAAATAGAGTCTGATCAGCACCACAATCCACAGGATCATGCAGGCTCTGCTGTGTGATATGTATATAAGCAAACATTTTTTAACAACTTTTTAAAATTTTGATGTGAAGTTATAGTTTTATAACTGGCTTATGTTTTATTGGAGAAATCTTGCCTATAATTCTATAAAGAAAGGTGACATTCCAAAATGTCAAGCATATCTTTTTTACACAGATTATGCAAAATTCAAGTTGTATTTTAACCCCTTAGTACAACCTGTAACAGTGGTCTACCACTTCTTTCTGTTTAAGTAAAGAGATATTTAATATCTTCTCAAAGTCAGAATGAAATTCCTCCAGGAACATAAACTGATTAAACTACATTGGTCAGTGTTATTTCCCTACCTTTACTTTAGTTCTAATCTTCACCAGAAAGAGATGTTTTTGTAGAAGACTTGCAAAGTGACTTTCCCATTTCATTTTAATTGCTTAAAAAAAAACCCAACCAAAAAAAAAAAGAAAAAAAGAAAGCACAGCACTTTTGATGATTTGTGAAACTTGGTATCTGTTCTTGACACGTTGGTTTATATACGAGTTGGGTTTATATATAGAAGCTATAGAAACTGATCTCTTATTTCTTGCAGTAAAATTAACTGAAGAAAGTGTCTGATCCTGTTGAAATGCAATGACTTACTGACCTAACACTTCTCATAGCACTGCTTACGTTGTTTGGTGTGAGGGTTTCGCTTCCAAAATCCATCTTCCCTGAACATGATAAATACTAGTGTCAAAATTATAAAGAACTTATTGGTAGTCTTGTGGAGGAAACTGCTATCTTCGAGCACTTTAAGGCTTTAAAATACTAACCAACTTGGCAGCTTGTTTTGGTTAGGTCGTAATGTGTCCAATGAAACCACACTTTCCCTTGTACTGATGCACTTAATAGCATTGAGTTGGTAACTGACTTACGCAGTGTGGCTGTCCATATGCCAGGAAGTTCTTTATTACTCTTTCACAATAAAAAGTCTTGTGGCATTGAACTGCTTTTTCCATGTGTAGCTTCTGGGTGCCCAGGTACTGTGGAAAAATCAGTGGCACATGCTAAACATGTAGAGTGTCAGCTAGCAATGGTTTTTAACTGATCTTTCAATATTTCTGGATGTTACCGTCTAATCTGTACTTGACTTTCACTCCATTTACTACCACCCTTTCCAGTCATCAGAAGGAAAAGTCCTGTCCCTTTCTTCCCTCCCTTCTCTTTCCCCGCATTTAGAGTACAAGCTGGGTTTTGGTGCAACTTAAGCTGTCTCCAGATAACTTTATTTGTTCTAATCCTCACTGGGATAGGAAAGATTTGAAACACTATGTTAGACTAGACAAAAGCAAAGATGCCGTGTTAGTTCTGGATGCATCTTTTTAATATCAATTATTACTCTTCTCTTTATAAGGGTCTCTAAAATATGTTACTCTATTATAAATCTTACTTTGTGCAATATTGTTTGTGTAGGCTTTTATATACATATTAGCACCTCAGTGTAGAGGTCACTATTTTAAACTGATAGAAAAATAATCAGAAGATACTGCAGTGTTTAGTTAGAACCTGTATTACTCCTTACGTGTATGTATGTATTGTCTTCGGTACAAAATGAGGACTAGGAAATATTTCAATTTAAAACTAATTTACAGATTGAAGTGGTAGTGACTTGTTTAGTAATCTGTGTAAATAAGGTGTTAGAATGGAGAGCTTTTATGATAAAAAGTAATGTGATTCATGCAGGGGTGTAATTTAATTTTAGCAGAAATTCTAGATGACCCAGGCTGGTTCATAAATGAGCCGTCTGTTCTCTGGTGGGTTTTTTCCACTTTTTATGTTGAGAGGAATTTCATAGCTTTAAGGGTTGTGCGAAGTAAAATTCCTCACAGGCAATAGCGGTTTCAGTTCATCCTCCACATTCAAAGATCGCATTATTCAAGGGTGTTCTTTCCTTTTATGAAGTCTGCTAGTCTTCCAAGTGCCCATTTCACTTCTCACATGTGCTATTCTTTGGTCATGTCAGTAGAGGTAGAGGTGCATCAACTCTGTGGCTGTTCATTGATAGCCGGCACTGCATACGACCACTCAGGAACCGACACATCTGCAGATCCCACAGCGAGTCTGCAAACATCACTTTAATGGAAGAATAAATAGATTAAGAGCCCCCATACACAAAGTTGTCTGTCTTACAGTGAGAGTTGAAACAGAATGGAGAGGGAATTGATTTGGAAGTTCTCTGTACACTGTTACAGCATGTTTTCAAATGGATGAAGGAAGAAGACCAGAGTGGCTCATGTTGCTTTCAAAACTGTAGGTTTAGTGAAATCTGTGACTACAGCCTGAAATAAAAGAAACTGCTCTGACTTACCTCTTTGGATGGAGGGACATGACTGGTAGCATCGTGCTCTCTTTCGGTTCCATTTACTTACTAGCTTAATGTTTAATGTCAGATTTAAATACAGAAATATATCTCCAAATGTGTTGGCTGTTGCTGATGCTGTCCTAGCGTGTTTAAGAGAGGAGGAAACTTGATAAAAATCTATTACCTAACTACATTATCAGCTTTGGTACACTTTAACCAAGATGACATTTCAAACTCCACCTCAATTCTGGATGTCAAGTATGAGAGGGGTTGCTTGTGAAGCTGATTACTACAGCTACACAGCTGTTGTTTCAAGATCATGTCAACTGCGCTGAAAACAACAGGGCAGAACTAGAACAATGCCTCTGTGAAAGATGTACATGTTTTCCAGAACAAGACCTGTGGTATACTGATTTTTCATAAGCTGTTTAGAAATGAAGTAATCAGTTCAGGCCGCTTGGTGTTTGCTGAGCAGAACAAATCTCTGGATAGGTCCAAGTAACTATTTCTGGTCTCTCTGGTGTTAAAAAGCTGTCTGTTCTCTAAGATGTCATACAACACCTGTGTAATGAGGTAATCAGACTGGCAAATGTCATGGCTTGTTCTTCATCCTACCCAGGTAGATGCAGAACAGTTTGTGAACATGGCTCCTGTAAATCCTCAGTTCTCCAGTTACGACTGTTTGCCCTGGGATGTGTGTGTGAGTTTGGGGAGTGGGAAACCCTCCTGCTTTATGCTGGAGAAGGCTGCTGAGTGACCAAGTGCCCTGTGTAGCGATCCATTGGCTTTGATGTGTGACCTCAGGCTTAGGCTGTGAGGTGAAGTGCTGTTGGTGAAAAACATCACTTGGGATACGGGCAAGTGGCTCAGCAGGGCTAGAAGGGGGCTAACAAAATGCAGTTTAAAGATGAAATACCTGTTAGCTTCCCTTTCCTCTCTCCTTTAGACACGCCACAAGTCAGTTTGAGCAGATCCTTGACACGTGCTCTTCCAGGAAGTTGGGACACTCGGTGCAGTGTTCTCAGGGGATTTATAATCACCATTTTCCACAGGCGTAGGTCTTGCCATACAGAAAAGGGCTCTCTGCCGTGCTCTTCACCTTCCCTGCTGTTACAGTTTAGTTCCCCTGGACAAGGCAGATCACTGGAGCTTCCCATGGGCATGAGCCCTTCATCTGGCCCTGCCTCCTCTTGTCAGGTCTCAACCACCTGAGTAATAAAGCCCTGGAATTGTGGTTTCCATGGAGTGCAAAGCGTTGGCAGCTTGGGACCTGCTCAAGGGGTGCGAGAGGAGGGGACGGCTTGGTTCTGCTCCCCAAAGCCCACCTGGTGTGACCCCGCCATGGCACAGCCCCCATGGGCCATGGCACGGGGGTGAGGCGGTGTCCGCGGGGCTCGGAGGCACACATAACCCTTTGCTTTCTTTGTACAACGTGTAAAGAGACTTCTGTGTTGCTGTTTCGTGTGACTTTGATTTGATTTTGATGGGCAGCTACAATTCTTATGTTTGTTTCTGTGGTTTTAACTTATCGGCGGTCTCTGCCTACAGAGGACGCGTGCAATTGCCTGGAAGACTGTTTGCTTTGTGCGGCCTTAGGGTATTTATTGACATTAGCAAGTGTTTCGAGGAGGTTTTTACCGCAGCCGGGCGGCCGCGAGCGCTCGGGCCTCTCTGTGAGTAACGCAGTGCATTTCTGTCAGTAGCTGACTGTACCCGAGTGTCGAACTGTGCCGCGGTCTCTTTGTAAGATAGTCCAACGGAATGCATAGAATTTTTTTCCTGTAAAGTATTTTTTTAATAAACAAAAGTCTGATTTTGTCCTTTACCCGCCTGCCTGCTCTGTTCGCCGCGCGACGGGCGGGCTCGGCGCTCTGCTCGTGCTGCCTGCGCGGGGCGGGCCGACGGCAGGCGGAAGCAGTCGAGCGGCGGTCTCCAGGGTAACAGCAGCCCGGGCCGGGGCTGGCGCCGGGGCCGGGGCCGGGACCGGGACCGGGACCGGGACCGGGACCGGGACCGGGACCAGGCCCGGCCGCCCTTGTTTAGCCCGCGGCGCCCCATGGCCGCTCCCGACAGGGATGCCATTTCCTGGTACCAGAAGAAGGTGAGTGCGGAGCGGGGAGGGCGGGCGCGGGCCCGGCCGTGCCCTCAGCCTCCTCTTCTTCCAGATCGGGGCCTACGACCAGCAGATATGGGAGAAGTCCATCGAGCACACCGAGATGAAGGTAACGGGGGCTCCCGCAGCCCGGGTTCGGTTCCCCTCGCAGGTAGTAACAGGCCTTTGTTTTCGTCTTCTTAGGGCTTAAAAAGCAAGCCTAAGAAGAAGGGTCACATTCAGCCTGATCTGATCGACGTGGATTTAATCAGAGGTGAGAGATGCGGGTGTCTGGCGTCCCTCCACAGCCGTTACCGCATCGCAGCCGGGTGCAGGGCAGCCAGCGCCTCCTCTTGAACCATTAAGTGCTTGTCCAGAGCATGAGTCATTCCCCTTCTGGCAGCAGCAGCACCGAAGCCCCAGATCTCAGCATTGGGAGGGTGCCAGCACCGGTGCAAAAGGAGCAATGAAAGCCTGAACGCAGAGGCAGGAGGGATTCAGGGAGTAGTTGGTGGGAGCGGACGGGGGTAGGGAGGGGAAGGGTCAGCAGCCAGGGCTGCTTTTAGCCCTGCCTGGTGGAGCTGTGTAGGTTGGACAAGTGCCTGCAGTTGGGCTGCTGTCACCTCTCTGAACTGCAGGGTTTGCCCTTGGCCAAAGAGGAAGTGGTAAGTGCAGAAATTCCTGTAATTCACTTGTTTGTTTTTCCTTCAATCCCAAGGCTCTACGTTTGCTAAAGCCAAGCCTGAAATTCCTTGGACGTCACTAACTCGGAAAGGAATTGTGAGAGTTGTATTTTTTCCATTATTCAGCCAGTGGTGGATACAGGTTACTTCCCAACGTATTTTTATGTGGCTTCTGGTGCTCTATGTTATGCAAGGTAAGGGCTGGTAGCGGCCTGTGCCACAATCCTTTCTCTGCAAGGAATGTGACAGCAGTTTGTAGCCTATCATCTAAAGCATCAGGATCTGCAACCTGCTTAATGTAGATTTCAGGACCTGTGGCACTAGTATCTGCAGAAATACCAGTAACATACAAAAAACTGTGTTAAAGGGAACAGACAGAGGAACTGGCCACACTCTTTTGCATTTGATACCATTTTCTCCCTTTCAGTAATAGCAGTCGTGTTGTATTTCATGATGCCTGTGGTGAACGCAAGTGAAGTCATGGGACCAATGTGCCTTATGTTGCTGATGGGAACTGTTCACTGTCAAATAGTGTCTACTCAGATCAATAGACCTTCAGGAACCAATGGTCTCAGCAGACGGAGGAGGTGAGTGGGGTGACAGGGTCATATGGTGGATTGCTCAGGGTAGAAGTTAATGGGTAAATACCTTCTATTTTTGTGTAAATGGGTCATTTAACCATTAATGTGTATTTTCTGTCTTGCTCGTAACCTGCTCATAACCAAGACAAATATTGCAGGTTTACCAGGCTGTGACAGGTCTTCTTTAGTTGTCAGTTGAACTTTCAAACACAGCCTTTTAAAAGCCCTTTCTTTGTGGCCAGAGGAGGGCATTCTGTGAAGAAGGCAGACCAGTCTGGTGTCCTGCTTTGGTGTGAACTGCAGGGAATTGCTGATGTGGACTGAGAACAGAGAAACAGGACAGAGATGACTGATGGATTCATTGCTGGCAGCTTGTTCGTGTAGGAGATGTTACAGTCCATCTGCTAGATATTTAACTGTTAGGTGTCTGACTCAGTTTAAACACTGATACGATGTAGTTGTACACAGGATGATGGATGTGGATAGAGTTGTGCCTCTATTAGAGTTCTACAGCAAAGATTCTGTCCGGTTTTTGGCTGTTGCATCTTTTGCTAGTGATACACTGATGTCCTGTGGGTATGTGCATAACTTCAGTTAATCCAACTAACATTTTATTTAATTTAGAAATAAGCATTCTGTCTGCATGACTGAATCAAAATATAAAGCTGTCCAAATCGGATTCAGATCTTTTAAGAATGACCTCAAAGCAGCTTGCTATGCAAATTTAATTCTCCTTTTCTTAAAAATCAGGAAGTTACGCAAATCTGGGGGTGTGGATGGGAACAGTTGGTCTTCTCCTGACAAAACCAGGAAAGAAGAGCAGTCAGAGCCTGCGTCCATTCTTAACAACTTAGTTAGCATGCTTTTCCAAAGGAGGTATGTGATCTTCACTGGGTTCATTATATGTGTGACACTGCCAACAGTTTGATATCTGGATAATGAAGACAGAATGTGTACTGTCACTGGCGTCCCCACAGGCTGCCAGTTAGTTTTGAACTCAAAGCATGTATTGTAGGAGGCTGAATCCTCATGAATTTTTATTGTGTCCTTATTAGGAGATCAGACCATATCTCACAGTGTAGCTAAACTGAGTGTTAGATGAGCAGCGAAAGTGACAGAGCTTGTTTTTGTGTATTAGATAAGTGACCTGGCTTGAATGTGTGTGCTCAAATTACTGTTTTACCTGATTTCCAGAAGCAATTGTGCCTTCTAGTTTAAGTTGCTTGGATAGTCATCCCACTTCCCCACCTTCCTTTCTATAAAAGTAACTTAAGCACAAGGAGGGTAGATTGTTGGGATAGTATTTTACTGTCTTCTACTGTTGTCTCAGCTGAGTTTCTTGATGAGACAGGTCCTTTCTTTTGACCAGGATTTTTTATCTTCTGAATTGCACTTACTTCTTTCTTTCTAAATAATAAGAAAAGATTTCCCTCTGGGTTTAGAAGTTTTCAGGTACTAATAGCGTTAGAAAAAGCAGCATCCAGTGAGAGTGAATCAGATACAAGTCCCTTGAACAGAATGAGGACACAAAGAGGCTGTCAGCAGAAGACAATTACATATTCCCTTAGCTGTATTGTTTCATGTTGTATCTGGGCGGCAGGTGAAAGAGAGATGAGTGATATCTGGGCAGCAAGGGTTTTCCTCGAAGAGTTTTTCTCTGACATAAAAGCATTTAATTGCATTTTCTGTCATAGGATTAGAAGAGTGAAGCTGCTAGCTGAGAAAGGGACTGAGACAGAGAGTGGTGTGAATGGTGTGAATAATGGCATTAAACACAGACCCGCCAGATCTGAATACAGGCTGCTACACTTCAAAGAGAAAAAGAAGCTTTCTGATGGGGAAAAGTGCCATCAGGTACCTGCAGGAAAGAGCCATTCAAAGTCACAGATTTCAGTATATTCTGTATGTGCCCCAAAATGTGTTGATGTTTAACTATGTGGTTTGATACAACCCTCTTCTCCTAATCTTTGCTTGCTTATAGGCAACCTAAAAACCCTTTCTGCTTCTTGACTGAGCAGCTGATGTGGTGCTGACACTTAACTGTCAGTCAGCATTGTTCAATCTGTTACAATAGTCAAGTATGTCAAACACAGACAATCCTGGAAGATGCCCGTATTGCCAAAGTGCTTGTTTGGTTGCAGAGCCTTCTGCTTGCAAGATGTTCAGTTAAAGAAGATTCTGATCTTCTTTAAGATAATGATTAAAAATAAATGAGCCATTTTTCAAAAGCACTTGTGTAAAATAATTTGCCTTGCAAACAGTTCCCTGCAGTAACCTCTCAGCAGGAGGCAGGAAAGCAGAGACTGAAATATCCTTTGTGAAGAGAGAGAGTTAAAGCATGGTGACCTCTCTTTAAATCCCTAAAATATAAAGCTTTGTGGAGTTACTTTTGGGCCTCCTTTGAGTTGTAAGGTGTCAACTCCCACAGGAAGAACTTAGATTAGAATCTCTGCAGAGCACCACAGTGCTGTGCCATCCACACTCCTGTTTCCAGGCATTTGGAGAGTAGCAGAGCTGGGTGTGGAGGGACACATCTCATCATTTCTGGTCTGCTAGCCACCAGCTTGTAGATGCATCTGTTCTCCTGGGCTTAAGTTTGCTGGTAAGGCATCGCCAAGAGCTGCTGCTGCCCTTTCCACTTCCCACCCATGTCCCAAATCCAGCTCCACCCCACCATGATTCCCTCATTACCTCTGTAGCAAGACAGCGGTAACGAGATAAAATTTGGGATATCCCTGTGATGCTAAGTTGGATTCTGTTTCTGCATGTTCTGTGGAGGTCATCTGCTGGCTTTTGCAGGTAACAAGAGATTACTGGGTGCAGCAGTGCAGTAGGAGCAATGGCTTTGAACCTTCGATGCGATGCAGTTCAGGCTGGTTCTTTAGCAGTGCCTCAGTCTTATTTTGACTGCTGTATTTCTAGGATGACTGCACCAACAGAGGTGGTGTTTCTGATGAACTTTCGAGTGAGGAGGAGGCTGAAGCAATGGCACAACGGGTCTTGGTATGCCAGAATCTAGAAGCGGCTTCCAGTGACAACAGCTGTGAGGAGAAGAAAGAGAGGCCTCTTGTTTCTTTGAACCAGGCTGTCTCACAGGTACCCACATTGAATTTGTGCCATTTTCCACACCGTGTTTTTTGCTGTGGATAGTAAGTTTTCCTTTGGTTTTGGCAGGTCAAGGAAGCCCTGAAAAGTACCAGAGACTCTGATAGTGTCATGGAATCTGAACTAGAATCCACATTATACAGTCAGGTATGGTCATAAATACAAAAGTGAGAGCTTTACTGAGCATGGACAGTGCAGGGCTGTCCTCCCCATCAGAATAGACCAATGTTAAACAACAGCACTTCAGCATCTTCATGTATAAGTAAGCTGTGGCCTCCCTGCTTTTTTGCAGCTTCATAACCTTTGTTCACAATTGGGAGTATAATACTTTGTTTAACAAAACCAGCCAAACAACCCAAAAATTCACTCTTGGCAGCACAGTTTAGGCCAAGCTGCCTCTTGGTTTGAATTCCTGCAGTTGCTCTTGTGGTTTGGGAGGCAGCTCTGTGTTTTAATTGTAATAAATCTTGATTTTAAACAGTAGAAATCAATCTATTCTGCCACATATACTCATACACGTCATTACTTTATCTTGCCCTCTGCCTCTCCCACCACCTGAAGGTGAAATAGAAAAATACAGGCTATCAAATGATAAATCTAAAAATCCATAAATCTGAAATAGAAATGAAATCTAAAAATAGCTTACACAAAAGTCAGAAAACTTTTGCATTAGAATGAATGAGTCAGTTTTTGTTATGTCAAGTTGGGGAATTAATGCTCCCTGTGTGACTTCAGGGCAGGTTTCAGCTGCCCCGGATGCTGGTTTGGGGAGGTGGTTCTGCCGATTGGGTGTGGGGCTGCACTGTGTAAAGTTTGCTTTTCCTCATAGGATCTGAGGTCCTGCATTAATGTGGGATCCCGGAGCTGCAGCGTGAGCCGCAGAGACTCCGAAAGTACTCGCCATGACTCGGAGACAGAAGACATGCTCTGGGATGATCTGCTTCACGGGCCCGAGTGCCGCTCATCCTGCACCAGCGACAGCGAGGAGATCACTGTGAGGGATTCCAGGCGGGATGCCAAGGAAGATGTTTTCCAGCAGGTTTGTTGGTTTGTGTCCAGTAGCTGAGAATGCTGTGAAAGATTCCACACACCCCCCCCCCACTTCCCCCTGTATGCCCAAATAATATGAAAGACCCATCTAAGTGCTGCTGGTGTAATGGGAGCAGCCTAATGCTGGATGAGCTCACGCTGTCAGCCGTGTTAGTCACCTGGATGTCTGTTTCCATCTATGTAACATCAGTGATCAACTCCCTCCTCCCTGCCGCTATTATCCTGACTACTGCTAAACCTAAAGCAAAATAGTTCACCCATAGACAAACTGGGACTCTCCCCTCTCAATCTAAACACTTCCTAGGAAAAAGCATTATTTAACAGTGGGACAGAAATGATGATACACCTTTTGCGTTCTTTTCTGTTTTATAGAACCATTTGTTTTGGCTGCAGAATACAAGTCCAGCATCTGCAAAAGTGAGTGCACTAATCTGGGAAGGGAATGACTGCAAGAAGGTGGACATGTCTGTGCTGGACATCAGTGGGATTATCATGAGCAGGGTAAGAAGGCTTCGGAGCATTGCAACCTCTCCCTCACACTAAAAAACAACCACCAGAAAACCTGAAAATCTTTACATGCAGATGTGAAGTGCAGGGTAAAAGTGGTCCTTCCTCAGTGGCCAGTACAGTTCTGTGTGTCCTTAACTTAAAAAATGCACAAACCAAAACTGAGGAGGTCCTGTTGAAGACTAATGAATCCCAGCCTGGTTTGGGTT
This sequence comes from Psittacus erithacus, assembly GCA_009867235.2. Classification (NCBI taxonomy): domain Eukaryota; kingdom Metazoa; phylum Chordata; class Aves; order Psittaciformes; family Psittacidae; genus Psittacus; species Psittacus erithacus. The sequence continues at coordinate 90 of WYDI02024646.1, read as the reverse complement.
GGAAGGGACCTTGAAGCTCCTCCAGCTCCAGCCCCTGCCACGGGCAGGGACACCTTCCACTAGAGCAGCTTGCTCCAAGCCCCTGTGGCC